>VZRN01000076.1:0-21625 GCA_013397935.1 Dasyornis broadbenti
CGTGCAGGTGGAACGTGAAGGGAGAAGAGTCAAGAAAATATTTAGGACTTTTGACATCTCAGATAGCATTAGACTGGATGTTCCCCAGTCTGCCCAGCAGAGCATTTTGACTTCTGGACAGGTGAGAACAGACTCTTCCTTGGTGGGAGGAACACAGCCCTTGGCAAAGCACATGTCTGTCAGAAAGCAGAGGAGCAGGTTTGATCTGAGCTGTGTTCCCCAAGCCACGTGAGCCCTGAGCACTGCTCCCAGGGCTGGCATCTCCTCCGCTCCAGAGCAGACAGAGAGCTCTGTGCTGGAGCTGCTGTGGCTGTGGCCGCTGCAAAGCGAGCAGGAGGTGGGAGCAGCTGGCTCTCTGCCGCCTGCCAGGCCAGCAGCCACAAGCCTGTGGTGTCAGGAAAGAAGAACTGGAGGAGTTTCAAGGCCTCAGCAGTGCTTGAAGGCTCATTCTCCCTCTGGGCTTTGTCGGCCACATTGTGCTCTGCTCCTGTGTGGAATGCTCTGAAGTTTGGGAGAGGGAGAGTTTGCTCCCTGTTCATGGGCTGGCTGTCCAGGAGCTTCCTGTTCAAATCAGCTCCAGGCCAAATGCAGGGCATGGGGAGCTGCTTCTCCTGTGCCCAGGCAAGGGGAGGCAACAGGGGCTGGTTGGGATTTGGTGTGCAAAGGAATGGAGCAGGTGAGCAGAGCTATGGACTAAACAGAGCAGGGTTTTGGACCGAGGGCTGCACTGCTGGTGCTTTGAGGATGCTTCCTGAGATGGACATTCCTAAGGGACAGCTCTTGCTGTTTGAAAGAAGGGACTGATCTCCTCTCTGAACACCCAGCAGGCTGTTGGAGCAGAAGGGGGACAGTTTTCAGAGCACTCAAGGAAGACCATGGAATGTGTGCAGGATCTGGTTTCAACATCAACAGAAGACAAGACAGAAAACACTGAATTAAGCACAGAGCCCAGGAGATCTGGCGAGCAGGTAAAGTGGGCTTTTGCTGCCTCTGCAAAGCCTCTGGCTCCTCTGGAACAGGACACGTTTGTCCAGGCAGCGCTTTGGAGTCCTCTGCTTGTTTCCTTCCCTCTCCCTGTCCCTGCTGAGGGCACGCCCTTTGGTTTGTTCTCTCTCTTGTGGCAGCCCATGGCTTTCACAAAGGCTCCTTGACTCCGCTGCCTCCCTCCCTGGCCCCGTGTCCCCAGACACACACTGGCCTCTCTTGCACAGCCCCCAGCAAGAGCTTTTTGCTCCCAGTGTTGTGTGGTGCAATTCAGGGTCTCTGAGCAGAGATGTCCTTGCCTTGATGTGCAGAGGTCCTTTTGCTCCATGTTCGCTGCCAGGTTTGTCTGACCTTTTCTCGCATCCAACGTGCAGGTGCAACGTGAAGGGATGAGAGTCAGAAGTTTTAGGAGAGGTTTACCTCCAGAGTGCTATCCATTGCCTGTCTCCCAGTCAAGTTCTGAAAGTGAAGATTTCTCGTGTAGCTTGGGGAAGCAGCAGCCCTCCTGGTGAAGCACAGCCTGTGGAGAAACGGGTCAGTGGCCCCAGCGTGTGCTTTGGAAATCANTTTGGGGGCAGTTTGGGAGCCTGTTCCTTTCCCCTTGCCCAAGGGCAGAGTGTTGGTGAGGGCTGGACTTGGAGGCTGCGTCTGCCCCGGCAGCCGCTTCCGTGGGGCTGTGGATGCTCCTGCCAGCGTGGGCTTGTCTGAGGCGGCCCTTGTGCCTCTTTCAGGTGTCCCTGCTGCAGTCACAGCTTTCTCGAGATGGACAGGACGACCTGGAGAGCTGTGAAGGGAGCAGGGAGGAGACACCCGTGTTGAGTCACGCAGTTGCAGAAAGGACCTCCTTACTTCGTAAACTTCTCAGAGAGGAGCCAGGATGCAGCTGGATGCAGTCTTAGCCTCAGACATCGTCAATAGTGTAATAAAGACGATGGGTCAATAATGCAGCTCACCCTCCGTCTTTAAAAAATAACTATTTATTTAACAAAAATAACAACCAAAAACGGACATCTCAAAATGAGCCACTTCACCTCACAAGGCAGATTAGAAATCAGCGCGTGCCATGCTGGGTGCTCCCCCTCACAAGTCCAAAAAGGGCGGAGAACATCGTGCAATGCACACGTTCTCTTTTATACCCCTGTCCATTCCCTCATTGGTGCGTTTTGGATCCTCCATGTCATTGGTCCATTTATTCAACTGTGGTTGGCCCATTTCTCAGGCTTCTTCCTGACCAATCGTTCTCCAAGGATTTCTTCTAATTGGTCTTCATCTGGCTCAATCTGTGTCTTCAATTACTCCATCTCTACCACCCAGAACATTCTAGAAACGTTCTTATATTCATGTAATGGACATGCCCAAACTCCACCCGCAACGCGCCCCCTATTGTCCAACAAACCCCAATGCAGGCAACACAATAACAACAACCAACCTGACTTTACAATTAACATCACTATCTTTCCCAAAATCCCAACCCTTGAACGCAATCAATTTTTATAAACCCCAAACTCATTTATAACAAATAGCTTATGTTTAAATGATCGTACAGGTGTAATTTAACCTTTATAAAACTGTGTTCCATCGGATGAAGAATATATTTATAGAAAAATAAAGAGTTTTTGATGATCACTAATAAACTCAAAGATCTTTATCAGAGTTATTTACTGCCCTGTACAGAGAACTTTAACTTCCAGTATAGTGCATTATATTTGAAGCAACATTGAAGCAATTCCATTCAAGCGAGCAAAATCAATTCTTATTTCAAGATTGAGGCTACTCACCCGAACTAATAACTGTGGGGAAATATTTCTCTCAGCCTCAAGGAGTGACCTGGAGGGGCATCCTCACTCCAGGGAGGAATCTGCAAAAGGGAGACATGTGACATGAATCGCTTTGGTGAGAGCAAGAGAATTCTCCCATGTGTGGAGCTTTTTCAGTTGTCCTTAGGAATCTACCGAGTTTTTTTCTCAGAGTCACCGAATCTGAGGCTGGGTGAGGCTGAGGGCACCTCTGGAGGCCACCTTGCCCAGCCTCCTGCTCCATCAGGGCCACCCAGAGCTGGCTGCCCAGCATGTGTGCAGGTGGCTTTTGCGTCTCTCCAGGGATGGAGACTGCACCACCTCCCTGGGCACCTGCACCAGTGCTTGGCCACCCTCACAGTGCAGAAGAGTCTCCTGAGCTCAGAGAGCCCCTCCTGTGGGTCAGTTTGTGCCCGTGGCCCCGGGGGCTGTCCCTGGGCACCGCTGAGCAGAGCCTGGCCCCGTCCCCTCTGCCCCCTCGCCCCGGCTATTTATCCACAGGGATGAGATGCCCTGAGCCTGCTCTGCTCCAGGCTGGGCAGTGCCAGCTCTCTCAGCCTCTCCTCACAGCAGAGATGCTGCAGTCCCTTCATCACCTTCATGGATCTGTGCTGGACTCTCTCCAGTCTGTCCCTGTCTCCTGTAGTGGGCAGCCCAGCTCTGGGCCCAGCACTCCAGGGCTGGCCTCACTGGTGTGGAGCAGAGGCGAAGGGGCCCTTCCCTCCACCAGCTGGGACGCAGCTCCCAGTGCAGCCCAGGACAGTGTTCTCCATTGCTGCAGGAGCACACTGCCGGCTCATGGGCATCGTGGTGTCCAGCAGGACCTTGCCAAACTTTAGTTTTCCAACTGGGTGCCCCCCAGCAGATACTGGTGCCGGTGATTGTTCCTCCCCAGAACAGGACTCAGCACTTGTGGTTGAACTGTCACCCTCGTTGAACTGTTGTCCCTCTGGATGGCAGCACTTCTCTCTGGCATATCAGCCACTCCTCCCGGTTTGTGGGAGGGCACCCCCTGCCCCATCACTCAGTTTACCAACAAAGGTGTCAGAAAGCACTGGACTCAGCACTGTCCTCCAGGGTACACCGCTCGACTTCGTGCCACGGATCACCACGGATCCAAGGAGGTAGATTTTGTGCAAGGTGTCTTTGCTTCTATGTATATATTCAGAAAGATTTGGCAGGATTTACAACAGGGATTTCTGTTCCATATTTGATATGGGAAAAAATGTAATGATCTGTGCTCCCTCTCACTAGCGGTGGGTAATGGAAAAGTGGTCCTGTTCTTGGTGACAGTGGATATCATCGTGCCAGGTTGATGCGACATACTGTGGGAAGAAGCACTCTGAGGGAGTGTGTAGAGATCATTTGAAGACTATTCTCCAAACTATATAAGCCCCTGTTTTGTGGAGATCAGGAACAAGTCGTGGGCAAGGGCTGAAACTGGAATTCTGGGAGATCCTTTCCCTCTCAGGTCAAATTTTCCATTGATGATGACAGATTTGAAGTTGACACTTGCCCAGTTGATAATTCACTCATCTTCCTATGACCTTTGATAGGAAGGAGGAAATCTTGATCCTGAAAACACTCACGAACTGGCTAAGGATGAGAAGGTGCCATGGAAGGAGGAGGTGCTGGAGCAGAGATTCCCCCGCAGCTCGTGGTGCAGCCCGTGGGGAGGAGGATTTTGCCCCATAGCACATGGAGGTCAGCAGAGGAGCAGATCTCCACTGCAGCCCCATGTAAGAACCCCCCAGCAGCGCAGGTGGGGATGCCCTGAAGGGCAGCCTGGGAGGAGCCCACGCTGGAGCAGGCTCCTGGCAGGGGCTATGCTCTCTGGAGAGGAGACCATGCAGGAGCTGGCAGGACACTGGAGCAGTCTGTTCCTGAAGGACTCTACGCCATGGACAGGGGCCCTGCTGGAGCAGTCCTTGAAGAACTGCAGCCCAGGGGAAGGACCCACATTGGAAAAGCTGGTCCAGGACTGTCTCTCATGGAGAGGGGGAACAGCTTGAGGAGAAAAGAGCAGCAGAGACAAAGTGTTCTGAGCTGATGGCAATCCACATTCCCCATCTGCACACTGCTCAAGGGAAGGAGGTAGAAAAGTCGGGAATGAAACAGAGCCTGGGAAAAAGGGAGGGTAGGGGGAGATGTTTTCAGGTTTGTTCTTATTTCTCATTTTCCTACTCTGTTTAATTGGTCATAAAATAAATTAATTTCCCCAAGTTGAGTCGGTTTTGACTGTGACAGTAGTTGCTGAGTGATCTCCCTGACCCATGTGTTTTTCATCACATTTTCTCCCCGTTTTCAGTCAAAAGAGGGGGAGTGATGGAGCAGCTCAGTTGGCACCTGGCTAGCCAAGATTGACCCACCACAGTTCTCCAAATCCCTTCATCACCACCTCCACCTTCCACACACCCACAGTTGCCCATGACCTCTCCGTGTGTTCTGCCAGTGGGCACGGTCAGCACAAAAAGACACAGACACCAACTTAAGTGTAATTTACTATAGTGCAAAGCGGCAAAGAATTACAAAATGATAAGCAATGCACCTCATCACTACTACCAAAGATTGCCTCTAGTGATTAAGAAAGGTCCATCAGCAGTTACTCTAAGACTTTACCATTATCCAGACCCACATGTCAGCTGGGGAGCCCCTGTGACAGTGAAGGACTGGAGAGCCCCTCCTCGAAACTGGGAATTCCCATGTGGTGTGTCCACCTGCAGGCAAAGAGGCTTCTGACTTGGCTGTGAGGGGCCCAACTTTTATATTGTTGAATAAACAAGCTCACACAACTTGTAGTGCAGGAACATCTGGTTTCATCCTCCTCTTGGGTTGCTCCCAAAGCCTGGCCAGTGCTCAAGGAGGAACCAAGGGAGTTGTCTTTGACCATGTACCTCCAAACAAGGCCAGATGTTAGATTTTATGGCTTTGTCCAGCTTCTAAATATGGAAAGGTAAATAGGTATTTCGCTAATGAGCGGATACCTAGATCATAACACTAATGATCGTAACTCGTTAATGAGCGGATACAAACAGAACGCTAATAAGACTTCATCACTGAGCAGATACATAGATCACATTGCTAATAATGATGCATATTTTGCTAATGAGCAGATACAAATACAATGTTTGGTTAGACGGTTCATTTAGAGGTCACCTTTGGCTCAAGGCCTGTTGTTCGGGCCTCAGTTAGGGCCTGTTGCTCAGTACTTCACCATGTCCCCTGACTCCACTGCCAGTGAAAGGTCTACCAGCACTGCAGCATTTATTATTGCACTTTATTTCCCCCACACTCAAGATATGCCAATGGCACAGGCTACCCTGTAATGCCCAGTAGCCTGGGCTCTCATCTGCCTCTAAAACTCCCCTACCAGAGCTGTACAGTCTGGAATTGCCTATGAAAGGTCTGTGGCAAGTCCACAATGAGTCCACAACAGGTCCATGGTGGGTTTCTGATGGGCCCCTGGTGGTCTTTGGCCCAGCTGCCCATGCCCCTCTGTAGGGACATCTTCACTTTCTGTCCACAAGGTTCTTCAGTGTCCCCAGCACTTTTTGTGCCTTCTTCAGGATGTCCTCCTCATCCACACTGGGGAAGGCCTCGCAGGGGATCACGGGGAAGGTGTGGTAATTTGGGTACTGTGTGGCCTTGCCGTCCACGCTGCAGTCACACAACAACTGCACGTCCAGTACCAGGCCCTGCAGCTCCGGCTCCTTTGCCTCCAGCCATTGGGCCATACCCTTCAGCCCCCCTGGCTTCATCAGGCAATGTATGGCAAAGGCTTCACCACAGCAAAGGACGGCCGCCACCAGTGCCTTCTCCAGGGCCTGGTGCACTTTGAAGAGGACCCAGTTGGGGCAGCAGCGCCGGATGTCATTGTGGGCTGCCTTCAGGTCACTCTTGGCCTGACATAGCCACCGCCTGGCCTCGGGGACGGACGGAGTCAGGGCCATGACGTCCTCACTGCTCAGCCAGGAGCTGTGACCTCCCTGTCTGTGGTGTTGGGCAATGCTCGCAGGTTTGTGCTGGATGCAGAGCTGCCTGACACAACGCGGAGGCCTCGAGGTTGCCAGGCTGGGATCCTTCCATGGTCCCCCCTCTGCCACAGCCTCCTCCTGCAGCCTCTTCTCTGGCTCTGGCGCAGCACCCACCAGGGCCACACTGTTCTCCTCCAAAACCAAGGCCACGTCCTGTGGCTCCTGGCAGACCAGCATTTCACGCAGCACAGACATGGCGGATGCCTCCAGCTGCCCACCCAGGATGTTATTGATCTCCTGCGCCAGCGTCTCCACGACCCTCAGCTGGTACGGGTTCAGGTCCATCTCTGCATGCCGGATGTAGAGGAGCCGCTGGGCACCACCAGACGGGCACACATGGATGACTCGTGACTGGGAGCTGCCCTCCACCTTTGCCCCACCGTGGATCAGCACAGTGCGGATGTCCTTGCAGCACTGCACTTTCAGCTGTTCCACTGCAAAGCCACCATTCCCCTCCATTCCTGTCACAGCCTTGTGGCTCTGCCACTGCAGCAGGGACTCCAGCCCCAGCCTAAACCATGGGGATACCAGCAGGGTTTGCAGACGTGTCTGCACAGGGCACTGAGGGTCATAGTGACACGGCTGCAGACCACCCTCCTCCAGCTGCTGCTCCGTCACCTCTGAGAGCAGCCGTGGCCGCAGGTGCAGTGGCAGCCTTTGCAGCAGCCACCTGGCATTACACCCGGGCACCGGCAGCTCAGCCATGAACACAAAGGTCTTCTCCAGGGCCCGAGCGGTCTCTGAGGGCACACAGTCATTGAAGCACAGCCTGTGGGATGGCTCCAGGCAGCCAGCAGTGCTCAGCAGGTACAGCTCAGCCACAGCGGAGCAATCAGGGGGCTCTTCTTCCTCCCGCAGTGGCTGGAAGAATTGCCGTGTGGCCAGCAGGACCGTCTTCTTCTGCCTACTGGTAAGGGTCCCACTGCCATGGCTCTCCTGGTAGATTTGGGCCAAGACATTGCTGTAGTGAGTCAATGTGGGACTCAGGACCACGCCAAGGTGTTTCAGGAGATCTCCAAAGGCAGCCACGTTGGGGTGAGGCGTGAGAAGATAGGGGTAAAAGTCAGCCTCATGCAGCAGCGATGTCACCACCTGCCGTGGCCTGGCCATGTCCCCTGACTTGGTCAGCACCACGGGCAGCTCAGCAAGGCCTTCCGCATCCACCTCCTCCAGATGGCTTTGCAGGAAGCTGTACATGTTGAGGAGCACGCTGGCCCGTGTGCTAGCCTGCAGTTGCGTCAGGCAGGCTGCCCTGCACACATTCTCCAGGTTGGCCATCACCAGGGCAGTGGGTATCTTTACAAGGACTCCCATGGCCTTCAGGAACTTCTCCTTGACTGCAAGGGATTGTGGCAGGACGGTGGCTGATGTCCACAGGAGCTCAGCCACATTTTCACAGTAGGAAACACTGCCTTTCAGAGCCACGGCCTTAGTGTGGGCTGCAAAAGGAGGGTGGAGGTCAGTCAAGTTTGGGGGGGTGTCCAGGGGAGGCAGGAAGTGGATTGAGGCAATTTTCCTTAGGAAATCCTGTGACTCAGAATCTTCCACCAGGATTGCAAGCTGCTGGAGCATCTCTTGCTGTCGCTGCTGGAGCTCTGCAGCATGGCAGGTAGCCTGAGTGGCTTCACACTCTATTTCCTGGGCCAGAGCCACAAAATCTGCTACAGAGAGGCTGGTGCGGACGCCTGCCTCAAGGAGGAATGTCACAGCGTTCCTGCCCAAACATAGCTTCTTAAAGAAAGATTCAGGCACAAAGCGGTTTTGGAGCCGCAGGATGCGGAGGCACGGTGTGTCAAAGTAGAAGTAGGAGGCCAGGCGCAGTGTTCCATGGGCATCTGGTATAAAGGCCACCTCCCGAAAAGCTGCCACAACAGCCTCCATGCTCTGAGTGTCAAAGAAGGGTTGGAGGACAAAGAACAAGCTTACAGCTTCCATGAGCTGTTGGTGTGTGAGCTGGGACAGCCGGGGTAGCACCACAGTCACAAAGAGCTTTTGGTCATCTGTGAACTGCCACTTCAAACTCTCGGCCAGCCGTTTGTGGATCGGGTCTGGTGTGAGCAGCACCGTGTCCTTGTCCAGGTCGTACAGGGCTTGGGCACCCAGGGGCACTTCCCGGCACTGTCTGAGGAGCAACAGCACCTTGTGGTAGGGAGCCACAGCTACATAGCCCCCGCCAAACTTCCGGAAGAGAGGCAGGTGCCGGAGCTGCTCCAGTGCACCTGAATCCAGCTTTCCCCGCTGGACAAAGCTCAGTAGGGCTGTCACGTCCTGCTCCCTTAAATCTCCCCAGCAGAGATCAGATCTGGTGTCTGCCAGATGGGCCACTACAGCCCTGGGTTCTGTGACCTGCAGTGCCCTTGGCTTCAGGCAACTGTAGGCAAAATCAATGGGTAGCAGGGACCGCTGGAGCACAGGGATGCCCAGTTTGTGCAGCACCTGTCCCACTTCTGAGTCCTGCTCAAAAAGAACCCTGGAGAGGGAGGATAGTGGCAGTAGGTGCTTCGAGTCTGTCTTACTCCCCTGAATAGGCAGCACTGCTGTATTCTGGAGATGATCCATGAATGACTCCATGTTCATCTTTGAGGTTCTGAGGTAGACCACACTGTGAAAGAAGACCCACAGTCCCTCGAGCCACTTTTCCCACTCTGCGGTCCACTCCAGGTGACCCAGTGCCTTCTGGATGAGTGGTGTAGCCTCTGGGAGGTCAAGATCCTTCACAAAGCAAGGTGGAATCCATGCAGGAATACACTTTTTGGCAAAACGGTGGCTGTGGTGGGGGAAGAGGTGGGCAAAGGAGTTCTTGAAGACGGGGTGGTGGATGCTGAAAGCATTCAGAAAACCATCTTCCGTGGCAAGCAGGGGCAGGCCTTCCAGTTCTGCCTTGTCCCCATCCTTGGGAATACCTTGGTAGTGCCTGCTCCTTCCTGCTAAGTAGTTCAGCAGGGTGGAGCAGCTCTCTGGGGTCCTCAGGGGTGTCTCAGCCAGCTTGCAGGGCACGGGCAGAGCCAGGGCCTTGAGGAAGCACCGAAGAGAGGCTGGCCCTAAGGCAACAGTGTTCACCTGGGCTTCAACGAACTCCTCATGGATCTGCCACAGGTGGGTGAATGCTGGAACCAGTTTCATGTTCAGATGCTGCAGCACCTTCTGGACTTCCGGGTCTGGCATCTCCTTGAGGAAGTACGGCTCTGTTAGCATGTCCCCTCCACCTGGAGAGGCCCAGGTTATTGTCACCTTGCTGCCAGGTGACTTCTCGTGGTACACAGGCACCAGGGGCAGGTGTGCATGACTGAGGTGCCTATAGACCTCTCTCACCATGTCCTCAAAGATAGGTAGCACCCTGTTCGCAACAGGGAAAAACTGGAGGAAGTGGGAGTTCAGGTGCTGCTCGCAGAGTTCCAGGGACTTGTAATGGAGCTCTCCTGGCCCCAGGGCTTTCCACTGCATGGCGAGAAAGTCACAGTAGAGTGGAACCACCAAGCGCCGGAGCAAGAAGACATTCCAGGCTGTCTCTGTGCAGCCTTTGTCCTGGCGGATATTGCGCCTGGCTGCATCCACAGAGAAGTTGGCGTTGATGTGCACAGGCAGCCCGGTAATCAAGGGCAGTGGGAGGGTGCAGAAGGCTCTGCCCCTGACTCTGGTCAGAGGCTCCAGGCAGGCAGCCACAGCCCCATAGGGCAGCCACTCAAGCACCGGAGACTCCTCAGCCCCACTCTGCACCCCAATTTGGGAGATCACCCTCCACACACTTCTGGTCTTGGCCCTGCTGTTTTTGACTTTCATGGTATAGGAGAGAGAGGTGGTGCTGTTCCCATCCATGGCTTGGCGTAATCTTGCTTGAAAATTCCGTCTCAGCTCTGCATCCCCATCTGTGAGCTCTGTGGTCACCCGCAGCTTCTCCACCAACTCTTTCCCGTCTGGGGGGATCTCGGAGAAGACCACGGTGTGGACGTGCCGGAGGAAGAGCACCAAGTCCTCACCTTCCTCAGCCAGTGTTTCCTCCATGTGCTTGAGGTCTTGGTCTCGCACGACAATGTCAGACACCCTGGACTTGTGAGCTTCAGTTGCAATACGGAGTGGCAGCCGGAAAAGGACACCCTGGTTCAGGTTGAAGAAGGATGGTAAGAAAGTGTCATAAACGTCTGGAAAACTCTTCTTGAATTCAGGGTTGACAGTGAACATCCCACCAGGCTTCTCGGTTGTGGCTGTGGGCACGTAGTAGAGATGGGGATCAAAGACACACAGGGTACTGTCTCCAGTCAGGAAGGCTGGGCAGTCAGTAAAGTGGAAGACAGTGTTGAATCCAAGGCCATATTTGCCTGTGACATCCTGCCGGCCTTGCTTGCCCCCCACCCCCAGGCGCTGAATGCCTTCAATGTCCTGCTGCTGGAAGGGGCTGTCATTGTAGATGCAGAGCGCAGGGCCCTGCAGGAGGTTCCATTTCTCACTGAAAGTGGCCTTTGCTGGGTGCTGCCGGCGGTCCCACACGAAGTGCACAAGCCCCGCACCAGCATCGTCCGCATTCTGGAGCATCTCCTTCACCATATCAGGAGCGGATGCTGGGTACTCCTTCAAGATGTTCTTCAGCCGTGTCGGCAAATCTTCGTGGACACCAAATGGCTGTGCCCAATGGCTCAGGTGATCACTGATGAGTTCACTCCTCTCCAGGGCTCGGTGGCGTGTGGTGGCCATCCCACAGCGCAGGGCTGCGTCTCGGGACAGCTGTTTATGGCACAGCAGGACATCTGTGTCCAATGGCATCCACGGTGCATCATTGAAGTGGAGCTTGTCCCGTGGGTGCAAAATGCCCTCCTCGTCAGGCAGAAAGAGTTGCTGGGTCTGGCAGGCATCTGGCTGGCTGCCGTCTTCCATCAAGCCACAAGACACCAGCCGCAGGGCCAGAGCCAGCTCCGTGGCAGGCAGCGGCTTTCCGGCATGTGTCTCTGCCAGGGTGCAGAGCACTCGGGCATAATCATCCCAGGTGAACGTGTGGCGCAGCCCCACACATTTCCAGAGTTCTCTGTAGGGTTTGTACTGCTCTTGGAGCTGATGAAGGTATGGAACAGCGTCAAATGACAGTGTCTCAGCCACCGCCATGACTGGCACAAAATAGGAGCCCACCAAGACAAAGGGCTTCCCTTGGGCCGCTACAGAAGCCACCTTATTCCAGGCGGAGCAATCTTTCTGGAGCAGCATGTTCAGGTGCTTGTAGCAGCAGTTGGTACTGTCCTGCAGGTTCTCCAAAGGGAGAGCATTGGAGCTCAGTGCCTGCAGCTGCTGAAGGACTTTATCTGATGATATCTGCCGGTCCAGCCCCAAGAAGGATGCAACCTCCTTGGGGAGGCGGAAGTTTTCCCCCAGCACTTTAGGAGCCAAGATAGGGTGGATGAGTCCCACTAGTGGGGCATAGAGGTGATGGTAGAGCTGGGCAGCTGGCAGCAGTGCATGGTCACCGGTGGGCAGTGTAGCAGGGAGGAAGGGCACAGCCTGGAAAGAGGCCTGCAGGGTGTTGTCCTCTCTCTCCTTCACTGCATCCTGAAGCAGCTCAAGGATGCAGGCAGCCCTCTGGCAGCCCTGGGCACGATTCTTGGTCCAGACAAGCTGCACAGTCTTTGCCCGCTCCAGCAGCTCTGGCAGGGCCACGGTGTTCTTCACCATGCCAAGCCTCTCCAGTCGGCTTAGTCTCTCTGGGGAAAGGAAGGCTTTCCCAGTGGGGAAGCGCCCATCCTGAGGGTCATATAAAGGGGCAGCGCGGCCTCTGGGATGCACCAGGCGATTGATGAGCTGCAGGTGGCCATGAGGGGTGGTAGGGATGCAGGGCACTGTCTGCAGTACTTTGTCCACATCCTCATGGGACATATCCAGCGCATGGAGAAGCAGTGGCTTCTGGTCATCAGCAGGGAGGTTTCCCAAGTTGGGAAGCACAAGCTCACACAAAAAGCGGGGCCAGTCATAGGTTCCAGCATCCAGCGCCTTCCCGAGGCCCTCCCGCACCTTCCCAGGCAAGGCCACAGCCAACAGGGGATGGGGCACAGTGGTGGCAAAGACTCGCTGTGCCACACCACCCAGCTGGGGGTGTCTCTCCACAGCCTGGTGCAGGAAGCAGGCATCTTGCAGCGAGCACCAGGAGCGGCCATCAGAAAAGAGCCTGGGGCCACTCCTGGCTGCCACAGCCTGGTAGAAACCAGTCACAGCCTCTGTAAAGGGGTAACGGGCAGTGCTGACGTCTGGCCAGAAGAGATGATACTCATAGTCCTTCAACTCGCCTGCCTCGTGCATGGCACGGAGATGGTCCAGTGCCTGGAGCCAGGCCATCGGCACGGCATTGCAGAGCAGCACCCGGTTCCACTTGCCCCGCTCCGCCGTGTCCCACAGCCCCTTGCGGTTTGAGAGGATGCTGAAGGCCCCATGCACGTGGATTGGCAGCCCTGAGAAGACCGGCATGGGAAGGTGGCAGAAAACTTGCCCCTTCTCAGCATCCAGACGTGGTACCCACTTGCCGTCTTCAGTAGGGGCAAGGGGAAGGGCCACACCAGCCATGGGAGGCGGAGGATGGAGCCCTGCCTGTGTGTTCTGGTGAAACAGTTCCAGCAACTCCCCACCACCTTGACACACCAAAACCAGGTAGTGCCACATGGTCTTGGATTCCTCCTCACAGGCTGAGAGCTGCTCGATGGCTGCCCAGCTTGGGGCATCCCTGGGGGCACGCAAGTCTCGGATGTCCTTTCGCTGCAGCGTGGCCAGAGGCATAGCATCCTCTGCAGAGGTGGCTGTGTCTGGCAGCAGCTCCAGGGACAGCTCCCTCACCTTCTTCAGGAAGAGCAGCAGGAGCCGGTTAGAGCCAAGGAAATTGGTGCCAAGGGACCGGATGCGCTCTGGACCAAAGGCCTCGGTGCAAACCTGTGATGTCACAGCTTCCTCTTCAGTGCGAAAAGGCAGGCGGAAAAGGCTCCCTGGAAAGGGTCCCGGTTCAGGCAGGCAGCACCCAAAGATACCACGGTAGGGCTGGAACTGCTCAGCAAAGACACGCAGGATGCGTGGTCGGCTGGAGAAGTCCAGGCGGATGCCAGGGCAGCTGGCCCGGTGGATGTGCTTGCCCAGATGGGTGCCATTGGGATCAAAGATGAGCAGAGTCTGCCCACTCAGCACTGCCGGCACATCCGTGACACGGTACACAGAGCTGAAGCCCAGCCCAAAGCGCCCAATCCGGTCTGCCTGGCCCTCCTTTGTAGCAGCCCCGATCCGGGTGATGTTCTGGAAGTCATCCTCTGTGAACAGGGCATTGTTGTAGGCCCAGAGGGCTGGGCCATGGCAGGCAGCCATGCCTGGGTCTAGCAGCCCAGAGGTGGCCTTTCCGTGGCACCGCAGGTCCAGGAGGAAACGGCACTCGGTAGCGCCGGCATCCTCTGCGTTCTGGACCATCTCTGTGAAGAGGTCGCTCTCCTCGCCGTACTCCCGGAGGATGTTGCGCAGGCGGAGGGTGATGGGCTCTGAGGGGCCACAGGCTGTGAATGGCTCTGGGCCCAGCACCCACGTACTGAGCAGCTCCGTGCCCAGGAACACGGCTGTGCTGAAAGGCACTGCCTCGTGCACCACCTCCTGAACATCCTCCTCTTCCTCCAGCTCCATGTCCAGGTACACAGCAGAGGCAGCTGCACGGAGGGCAAAGCCTGAGCCCTGTGGGATCCTCACAGGGACTGGCACGGTGCCCTCACCCTGGTGGCCCCGACTCTTCAGCCACTCCAGGACAGCCACAACCACCTGCAACTCTGCGGCAGTGCCTGCTCTGGAGCTGCGCCTGTCTATATCCTGTCCCAGGCAGCGCAAGGCTGACACTGCCTTCTCCTCACTCACCCCCTCTGCCACCCCCCAAGCCTTGAACAGGCAGCTGTAGGGCAGGAAGTCAGGGGGCACCCGGGGCACCAGCATCCCCAACTCAAGCTTCTTAGGATAGCCCAGCACAGCATCATGAGGCAGGACAAACCCAGACCCAGTCCACACCACAGCATCAGCCGGGGCAGTCCCAAAGACCTTCTGGTTTTCCTGCATGTGCCGGTAGATGGGCTGGAGAGCAGAAACCACCTCATCCACGTCGCCGCACTCCGCCAGCTTTCTCAGCTGCTCCCACACTCTCTCCGGTGGTGGGGTCTGCCTCAGCCCCAGCTTCTTCTCTGTCTCTGGCACGAAGGCGCCGGTCAGGGGCATGGCAAGCCCCACCAAGGACTGGTACTGGGTGGATCGCAGCTCCTTGGGGGGCAGGAAGGGCTGCCCAGGCTCTCCTGTGCACTTGGAGCGAGGCACCCATGGCAGAGCCCTGAGCTGCAGCAGCTCTGCAGCGCTGAAGCCATCCAGTGCCTTGGGGTGATTGCAGACCTTGATCAGTGCCTCAGCCCTGTCTAGAGCTGCTGTGCCGCCCTGACTGACTTTTGCTGCAGCCGCCAGGATGTCTGAGGGCAGCAGGCAGCCCTCACCATGCCGCAAGCCCACAGCCCTCAAGGCACGCAGGACAGATGGACTGCGGAAGGCGGCAGGAGGAAAGCGCCCGGGTCCCAGCAGTGCCTGCAAGGTGCTGTCGCAGGGGTCGTAGAGCTCTCGTGGGTATGCAGGGCCATCAGGGGTCTCCAGGAAGGCCAGCTGGCTGCAGGCCTGCTGGAGAGGGGAACTCTGTGCAAAGACAACGTCTCCGTGCTGCAGCACCCAGAGCAGCAGAGCCTGCGTCTCAGCCCCCCGTCCCGCATAGGTGCCTTGGGCCACGGCTTTGATGGCCTTCAGCATCACATGGGCTGCACTGATGAGGGGCCTCTGGAGCCTCCCGAAGAGCCGCCGGTCAGCTTCATCCCGGCAGCGCAACATGGCCTCAGGCAGCACCACATCCTGGGGCAGCTCCAGCTCTGGTTCCAGCGCCGGGGTGGTACCGGCCGGCACCAGCTCCGTGGGCTGTGGGGTGTCCAAGCAGGGCAGTGGCAGAAAGAGGGGCAGAGCAGCCAGCGTGGCCATGTCCTGCTTTGTCAGGGATGGGACGTCTGCCAGGTAGTGCCGAAGGGTGACCACATCTGCATCAGGCAGCGAGGCCATGCGGGAGGCCAGTGCTGCAGCGCCCTGCCTGCCCAGGGCCCGCAGGGCATTGAGCGGGGATGGGGACAGGACATAGTGGGACAGGGAGCGGTGCCACATGCCCGGTGGCACCACAGGACAGCCCAGGACCTCCAGCACAGAGGCCACAGCAGGTGGCAGCACCTGGTCTTCCCATGCCTGGAAGATAAGACTGGACTTGGGTATCAGTGGAGCCAGACGGATGCTGGGGGCATCCAGTGGGGACAGAGATATGAGAGGGAGCCCCTCCAGAGGGCCCAGGTCTTCCACATGGTGGGCCAGGAACTGCCACAGAGCTGGGAACCAGGAGGCTGGGGGCTGGGGGGGTC
Source organism: Dasyornis broadbenti (assembly GCA_013397935.1). Classification (NCBI taxonomy): domain Eukaryota; kingdom Metazoa; phylum Chordata; class Aves; order Passeriformes; family Dasyornithidae; genus Dasyornis; species Dasyornis broadbenti. The sequence goes on from VZRN01000076.1 coordinate 16,234, forward strand.
CTTGGGCTGGGCACCAGGTCACCGGGGTTGAAGACTGGGATGTCCAGGTGGGCGGCAGAGCCAAGCGCAGAGTCTGTGTGGTCACGGCTGGGTCCAGCAGAACCAGGTTGGAGAAAAGACCTGTGAGCAAGAGGCAGAGGCTGGACTAGAAACATGTGGCACCTGGCACCTGGCAGGGGGACCAGGATGGGGGAGAAAGAGCCTGAGATCTGCAGGGGATGGGCGGCCCCCCCCATATGGGGCATGGGAGGACCTGGGCCCTGGAGGGACAGTGGATACCCTGAATAGGAGCACAGAGAACCCAGAAACCCCAGATGGGTGTGGATATAGGGAAGAGATGTGGGAGGGAAAAAGGTGTTAGTGGGACCAGTATTGGGGAGCACAGAGGACTTCAGATGAGGAACACAGGGGTCCAAGGGAGCACAGAGGGGACAGGGGAATGTGGGAAGAAGAGCAAGAGCACGGAGTCCCCAGAGAGACAGGGAGCTACAGGGAGATACTGGGGCTGCAGAGGAGCCCCCAGAGTGTCCAGCGGTGCCTGGGGGTGTTGGGGTTTAAGCAGGGGCAACCATGGGACCTAAAGGTGGTCCAGGAACACCCCCGTCTCTTACCCTCCTTGGCAATGCCTCGCAGGAGGCTGTCCAAGCCCGGCTCCAGGTCTGAGGGCAGAAAGGACCCAGCCAAGCCAGGCAGGAGCTCCCTGTGGGGACAAACAGAGGTGCTGGAGGACTAGAGGGGTAATGGGGGCAGCTTCCTGAGCACCTGCCTCAGCTCCCACTTGGTGACACCAGGTGAGAGGAGGAGGGCAGTGAGGAGCCCAAATGTCTGGGTTTGGCCATGATCCCCCTTTGCAGCTCAAGAGCGGGAGCTGCGGCTGTGGGCAACCGCCTGTCCTGCCCACTCTGCAGGGAATGGGGCTGCCGGGGGCTGTGGACTCACCTGGGGCAGTCCGATGTGTCCACGTAGACAAAGGCTGATGCAGTTCCAAAGGCCACGAAGGTTCCGTTGGCACGAGGCAGGAGGGGGAGGCCCCGCAGCTCAGCATGGCACCCATCCCCGGCCACGTAGCGCAGCAGGGAGAGGCGGCCGGCAGCCGGGAGCTCTGTGGCCCCGAGGTGCCGCAGCACCTCCCGCACGTGTCCCGCCGTGGCCTCCCGCAGGCCCTTCGGCATCCCCAAAGTCAGCGCCCTCCACACGTGGGGTGGCACCTCGGCCACTGGCTCCCCAGCTGCCACCAGCACGGCCTGGACTGCCCTTCGTGTGGCCACATCCCCTGCGGCCTCCGGCAGCAGCACAGCCTCGGGCGCCCGCAGCCGCCCCGCTGCTCCCTCTGCAGCCGGCACCAGGACGGGGGCAGCCGCCAGCTCCTGGCACACATGGCTCACCAGGCTGCGGATCCGGCCGGAGCTTGGCGTTTGCTCGGGGTCTGGCCACAGGCTGTGGGCATCTGCACCGGGCAGAGTCACAGCCACGGCAGCCAAGTGGCTGTAGACTCGGGGCAGGAGGTCGAGCAGTAGCAGAGCATTCCAGCAGGCATCTTCCTCGCCATTCCAGAGGGCATCTTCCTCACCCTTCTTGCCCTCCTGGGGCCAGCGCAGGTGGCGGCGATCATCGGAGAGGGCAAAGGGAGCGCTGGCGTGGACGGGCAGCCCTGTGGCTGTCTCGTCAGTGGCTGGCAGGGGCAGGAAGCAGCAGAGCCGCCCTTGGCAGGGCCCGCAGAGAGGGTGTGCCAGGCTCAGCTCAGGGCAGCACCCCAGATGTCTACCCAGAGCCACGGCCGGGCCCTTGGTGGCCCTGCCTGTGGCCACCAGCCACTTGCTCCCAGCACCCAGCCCATCCCCTTGCAGGGCCACCAGGCACCATGCCAGACTCAGCCCCTCATCCTCTGATGGCACCGGGACAGGGAGAGGCTGAGGGGATGCCACAAGTGTTCCTATGAGTGTCTGGACCCCATCAGGGGCCACACGGTGCAGGGCCACGCGGCGGACATGGCGGAGGAAGAGGAGGGCAAGAGGGGCCTCAGTGAGGAAGGTCTGGATGAGGCTGCAGATGCGCTCAGGATCGGAGACCCCTGTAGCGATTTCCGAGGGTTGCCGGCGAAGGGGGAAGCGGAAGAGGGTGCCCTGGGCAGAGACACGGTGCTGTCCCACAGCTTCCAGCCCAGCCCAGAAGGGCTCGAAAAGGCCAGGAAGGTCCCGGGCTTCAGATATGTCCCAGCGCTTGCCACCATCTGGCAGCACCTGGCATTCGGGGTCCAGCACACCCAAGTATGGGGGGCTCAGCACACCTGGCAGGTCTGGAGACATGGGAACCGTGAGGCCACAGAGATGATATGGACACCACTGCCTTCCCGGATCATCCCAACCCATCAGTGCCCCAAATGCCCACTCAATAGCCTCAAGTTCATCCGCATGGCGTCTCCTGTGATCCAAAGCTTAATCCCAGTTCACCAGTCCTCCCTCAGTTTGTCCCCCTAGCTCCGCCCTCCACTGCCAGCCAGCCTCCCCCCAGCCTCCTGGTGCTTCAGGTTTCCTCACTTCGGACACAGCCCTCCATTCTGCACACCCCCAGTGCCCCCCAGTTCTCCTCAGCACCTGTAGTTCAGTGCCACCAGTAAAACCCATGTCCCCAGTTCAGTCCCAGCTGTGGCTCCCAGTGCCACTCACCAGTGAGGTGGTAGACAGAGGCGAAGCCCAAGCCGAAGCGCCCCACGGTGTGGGGATCCTCCCGCTTGTGTGACACCCCTGGGCGCTGAATCCCTGCCCAGTCCCGGGGCGACATCACGGCATCATTGTAGGCCAGGAGAGCTGGGCCTGGTGGTCAACACCGTCCATGGGTTAGGGGGGAATTGGGACATGGAGGGGGAATTGTCACTCATACTCAGTATTCCCACAAGCTCCAGTCCCACAAAACCCCCCTTTAGTACCACCAAGTCCTCCCAGCACCCTCAGAGCCCCCCACACATCTCTCACCAGTTCCAGTTCCCCCAGTCCCTCCCAGCACCAGCCAGTGCCACCCCAGGGCTTCTTCTGGTCTCTCCCAGTGCCCGCAGTGCCTCTCACCCTGGGTGCCCTCCAGTCCCCCTCCGGTGATGTCAAATTCCCGCTCATCGGACACAAACACGACCTCCTTAGCACCAGCATCGTCTGCATTCTGCACCAGCTCCTGGAATTAGGGATCAATGCCCAGTCACCTGGCCCTCTCCAGGCCCTGAGAAGAGCACTGACCCTCTCTCCCAGCTGGGCACAAGGTCCTGGGGCTGGTGCTGGACAAGGACCAGCCCTGCTGCCTGTGGTCACTCTGCCCCACTGGACAGGAGATCCCACACGGGTGGGTTCCCTGGGGGTCTCACCTTGAGGATCTGCCCCCCATCGGGGTACTTCTGCAGGATGCTGTGCAGGTAGTCAAGGAAGCTGGGTGCCCGCTGGCAGAAGGGCTCCCTGTAAAGCAGAGACAGGGAGAGGGGGTGTGGGGGAGGCTGTGTAACCAGGACCCCCGTGTCCTCCTTGGATCCCGCAGGATGTCCCTCTCCTTGGAAGAGGTCAAGGACCCCATCTCCTCCCAGGACCCACTGAAACAACCATCGCCAAGGACAACAACCACACTTCCCCAGGTCCCCCATCTCTTTCTGGGATGCTCCAGTGCCCTGGTTTTGCCTGGGATAGAGTTGATTTTCTTCCCAGAAGTGTGTTCAGTGCTGTGTTTGGGATTTAGCATGAGAAGTGTTGGGAGCACACTGATGTTTGAGTTGGAGCCCAGTCGTGCTCACTCCAAATCAAGGACTCTGATTAGTGTCCCATGCTCTGCCAGCGAGGGGGAGCACGGCCAGGAGAGCCGACCCCAGCTGGCCAGAGGGATATTCCGGACCATAGAACCTCCTGTCCAGTACAGAAACTGGGAGGGGTTTGGCCAGGAGCCACTGATTATTACTGGGGGACAGGCAGGGCATTGGTCAGTGGGTGGTGAGTGACTATTGGGAATCGCTGCTTTATCTTGGGTTTTATTCCTTTCTCTTTCCTTTTCATTACTATCAGTAGCTGCAGTAATATCAATATATTTAGTTTTGTTTCAATTATTAAACTGTTCTTGTGTCAACTCAGGAGTTTTACCTTTTCTTTTTGATTCTCCCCCACTGGGAAAGCGAGTGGCTCTGTGAGACCGAGCTGCGGGCAGGGGTTAAACTGCCCATCCTCTTGGACTTGTCTTGGAGGTTTGGGTAGGCACAGAGCATTGGGAAAGGGAGGACAAGGCAAGGCAAAAGGCAAGGCCACATTGGAAGATTTGTCTCATGGTTTGGCTCTCTCAAGAGAAAAGCATAAAGGTTTAATTATTGACAGCTCCCACTGGATGGCTCCCGAAGTCCAGCGGGGACGGCAATGCTGAGTCCAGCCAGCAGATTCGATTCAGCTGCAACCGCTCTCTCGTACCACAGCCCAGTGTCACCAAGCACAACAGAATGATAACCTTAGCCCAGAGCCAGGGAGGATGAACATTCCCATGGGAACACACACATACCAGGTTTTATAAAACCCACCCGTGCAGGAACTCTGAGAGCAAACAAAACACAGTGACCCACAGCTATTAAACTAATTTAGTTTACAACATGTTTACAACAACTTTGTTTTAACACACTCTGCTCAGATCTCTTGTTATCTCAACCTTTTGTTCCCCGCGCTGGGCACCAAGAAGGACTGTCGTGGTTTAACCCCAGCACACCCGTGGTTTAACCTCCCACGCATTTGCTCGCTGCTCTAGTGGGATCGGGGAGGAGAATCGGGAAAAGGTAAACCCAGCAGCGGAGAAGAGAATAGTTAAAAAACTGAAACAAGACTAAATATATTGATATTACTGCTGCTACTACTATTAAGAATAGTAATGGGAAGGAGAGAGAACGGAATAAAACCCGACAGAAACCAGCAATGCCCAACAGTCACTCATCACCCACTGACCAATGCCCCGCCCGTCCCCCAGTAGCGATTGGCTCCTGGCCAAACCCCTCCCAGTTTCTGTACTGGACAGGAGGTTCTATGGTCCGGAATATCCCTCTGGCCAGCTGGGGTCGGCTCTCCTGGCCGTGCTCCCCCTCGCTGGCAGAGCATGGGACACTAATCAGAGTCCTTGATTTGGAGTGAGCACGACTGGGCTCCAAGTCGATGTGTTACCAGCGCTGCTCTCTGAATCCCAAACACAGCGCTGGACCAGCTTTCGGGGAGAAAATTCTCCCCATCCCAGTCAAAACCAAGACATCCAGCAGCCTCTGAAACTCCCTCCCTGCAAGCCCTGACCGCCGCAGTCCCCACTCCCTCAGTCACCCTTCAGCCCTCCCCAACACCCCATAAACCCCCCCCCCCACCAACAGCCCCCCCCGAGCCCCACAATGCTCCAGCCATTC
>VZRN01000076.1:22013-61852 GCA_013397935.1 Dasyornis broadbenti
TGCTGCTGCTGCTGCTGCTGCTGCTGCTGCTGCCCGGTGCCCGGAGCTGCTGCTGCTGCCCGGTGCCCGGAGCCGCTGCTGCTGCTGCTGCTGCTGCTGCTGCTGCTGCTGCCCGGTGCCCGGAGCTGCTGCTGCCCGGCGCCGCTGCTGCTGCCCGGGGCCCGGAGCCGCTGCCGCTGCTGTCCGAAGCTGCAGCTGCTGCTGCTACTGCCCGGGGTCGCTGTGCGGTGCAGGTGCTCGGTGCTCAGGTCCGCCCCTGCTCCGCGGCCCTGGTCCCGCCTCCCTGCCCAACAGTTTCGATTCCCCGTCGCACACACAGGCAGGGAAATGCTCTTTTTTAATACCAAAGTTAGCGGCGGGGGAGGAGCAAGGAGAAAATGAAAGGGGGCGGCGGGGGGAGGGGGTAGAGTTGGCTGTGGGGTAGGGACATGGGAATGTGGATACATGGATGGGGTATGGCAATATATGGGGATACAGCTACAGGGATGTGGTATGGGAATATATGGGGACACTGCTATGGGCGCAGGGCTATCAGGGCCTGGTCTCCTGCCTAAGACTGGCTTGCAGAAACATCTGAACTGCCCTGGATGAAGGGGCTGTATCAAATGGATCATGGGACCATATGGAGATCATTTGCACCGTATAGATCCCATAAGACAAATTTTGGTCCAATGGAGCGTTACAGACCATGTGGGGACCATAGGACATCACAAGGACACCACATTGAGGCTACTTGGACTGCAGAGCGCAGGCAAGAAGACCACAAAGACATGAGACCGCTTGCAATGTGTGAAGAAGGAACCTGTTTAATGACTGGGGCAAATGTAGGACAAATTTCAGGGGATGCAGTGAGACACCTTGGCAGGGAAGCCTCCTCACCTCTTCCTTCTGTCACCTTGCTCCTGAATGCAATGGTGTGCAGGTCAGTGCTCCGTGGCTTCACCCCCTCTCCAGGCAGATTTGAAAAATTGAAACTGAAAATGAAAGGCAAAAATAGGCAGATCATAAGGAAAGCAAGTAGAACCCAAAACAAGTCTGACATTATAATTTTAATTATTTGCTCTCTTTTGGAAAATGCAGGTTCACTGAAAAAAAACTAATAAAACCTGCTTGTAATCAGTTCTTATTTTTTTCTGAACTAATCTGAAACAATTCCGTTGGAAAAAATGTCTTCCTGTTGATATTTTCAAGAAGAATATTTGACTGTTTTATAATTCAAGACAATGCTTTTGTCACAGTATTTGAGTTAATGCATAGTTTAAAGTCTAAAATTACCTAAAAAAAGGTTTAAAATATTATTTACATCAAATACTTTTAAAACTTCATCTTAGGGATTTCTTCTCATGTCTTCTTGAATGGCATTATTTTCTAACTTTTTGTCTTTTTACCAAAATTCTAAAATTTCTATGACAGGTAAAAACCCATTTGTGGCTTAGCTTAATAATTAAAATCTAAAATCGTCTGTGGCACAAATTATAGTCAACATTGCACTGTGTCAAATGTTGGGTGCACTTCAGTGAACTGTGGGTTGATACTGCTTGCCTCAGGAGCCTGAGTTTGCTGCTTCTCTTCAGCAGAGGCAGGTCTAGAACAATGTGGAGTCTGCCCTAACATTTCTAAAGCCACCTTTCCTGGGAGGTCTGCTTCAGAGTGGTACTGGCTGCTCCCTGGCCTCGACACTGGAGGACACGGCTGCACGGGCAGGTAGAGGAAGAGTTTGTTTCGTGCTTAGCTCGCCTGAGGCTGCTTCTGCATGTGTTTAGAGTTTGTGATTAACATCTCCACCGACAGCCAGGGAGAATCCAGGCGGGAAGCGACAGCCAGGGTCTGCGGGGCTATCGGGAGACACAGACTCAGGTGTTATGAGCATGATGGTGCCACCAATGAGCAGGTAGAAGATCATTGCTGGAGTCTGCTTTGCTGACGGGGAGCACTGCAACAGTTGCTGGATTTTGGCAGCAGGGGTGGTTGCTTGTGATATTTGCATGGTTTGGAAACAGCTCGTATTTCTTTATCCTTGCCTGTTTTTTTTTCTAGTACAGATGTACTGCTGCTCCAGCCAGTGACCTGAGGCTGCAGAATTAAACTGGGGAATGTAGATGACTGAAAGGGGAATATTATACAACAATGGTTTCCTTCAGGGCCAAAAAAGGAAGAATCTACTGTTTCACGTATTTGCACTGTAGCCAGGAGCTGGATTTGATGATCATGATGGGTCCCTTCCCAGTCAGCATATTCTGTGATTCTAAGGGGAGAATGTCCAATGACAGACAGGGTTAAGCTGGCTGGGATCAGGAATGCCAGGAATATTGATTCCTGTCAGAGGGTGACATTTCTCTTGCTGATGAGGTAAGACATGGAGCAGCAGCCATTTTCTTGTAGGCAATGCAGTCGCTGAGGAGCCACCTTTGGGCAGTAGAGGGAGGTGTAGCTGAAGCTGGGGGTGAAGCCCAGCTCACAGGGTTGTTCTTTGGGGCTGCTTCAGAGGCCAGCTGCGGAATGGGGGGGCCTGGATGGATGAGGAGTGGCAGCAACCCTGTGGGGTGCATCCAGACCCACAGGTCGGAGGTATTGCTGTCGCTCGTGCAATGACAGACACTACAGGCCAGGAAGACAAAATTGCTCCTGAGAAGGCCCAAGAGGAAGTTCCTTCCCTCCTATGCCATTTTGTTGAGTCACCAAACTTCTGGGTTTGTGGTTGTGAAACAACCCCCTATTTCATAAGGCAGAGAGGAAGCCATTACCCCATCAAATGACCGGAACTAAGAAAGAGAAACAAAAAGTCCTGAGAGCTTTTCCCCCAAGGTCTGCAGGATCCTAAAACCTAAGCAGTCACAGGGGCCCAGCCCTGGGCATGTGACTGGGACTGGTTCAAGTTCAACCATCCCAGCCCTGCAGTTGTGCTGCAGAAACCCAAGCCGCAGGACAGAAGGTGGCCGGTGGCAACAAGGTCGTATCAGGAGGCACAGGAAGCCACCCAGCCGGTCAGTGCCTCTGGCCAAAGCCTTCCTCTGAAGAAGCCCTGCTTGAGCCGAATACGGAAGGAGCCAAGAGGGACAGGATGCTGCCTGTGACCCATGTGCTGGCCTTCGGTGAGTGCCAGAGGCAGTGGGAATTCCCAGAGGGTGGCAGGAGGTGTCCGGATGCTTCACAGAGATGTTACAGAGCTGCTTCTCTTGCAGGCGCTTGGCTGGTGGCACAGAGCAAGGCTACACCCAGTGAGTATCCTGAGGAGGTAGATGGGGAGTTTGGACACATTTCTGGGCCCCACCCATCTCCCAGGGCTCTTCCACAGCGCCCCAGAACAGAACTTACCCTTATGAGGCTATGGGAGCTGGAGGCAGCCCCGGGCTCACGGCCGGGCAGCTGCTGCGGGCTCCCTGTCTGTCTGGCAGCATCTCTCTCCCTGTGCAGGTGCTCCCACAATCTCCATCTTCCTGAAGCCACCTGGGGTGGTCCCACCAGGAGGCTCCACCACCATCTGCTGCACTTGCCAGTGTGGCTCTGGGAGCTTCGTGCTGTACAAGGGCAGCCTCCAGCTCCATACCCTGGAGCAGAGTGGCAGCAGGGCCGAGTTCTCCATCTCCAATGCCACCTACAAGGACAGGGGTACCTACTACTGCCATTACCTGGAGAGAGGCACTGTGCTGGCTCGCAGTGATGAACTGGAAGTCTCTGTGGAAGGTGAGGGATGTGCTGTTTCCCCTCTCTGGGGGAAACATGCCCCAAAAGGCGCACCAGGATGCCCGCAGGCATTTCCATGATGGGCAGGGGTTTTCCTCTTCTTCCCTGTCTTGGACAGGTGGGGACCATCTTCACCTCTGCTTGAGCCAGTTGGTTGCTTCACAGAGATCCTGGTGCTCCTGGCAGCACAGCAAAATCCTCTACACCTTCTCATTCCCTCTCCTGTCCCCACAGAGCTCCGTCTGCCCAGACCCGACCTCTCTGTCCTGCCTGGGCACAAGGTGACTGCGGGAGCTGAGGTGATGTTCCGCTGCACCACCGCACACCCCAGCACCGCCTGTTACCTGTACCTGGAGGGCCAGGACCGAGCCCAGCTGTTCTCAAGGGAACGAGGTGACTACAACCTCTCCCACGTGCAGGAAGGTGACAGCGGCCGCTACAGCTGCCAGTGCTACACCCTGAATGCTTCGAGAGAATGGACTGCTGTCAGCAAGGCCCTGGACTTGGTGGTGAGAGGTGAGACATCCCCCTAGCCACATCCTGCTCTATTCTTCCTCCCTGCAATCTGTCACATCCTGGGGCAACTAGAAAAGACAATTTAGGGCAGGAAAGCAGCTGTAAGAGGGGTTCAAGTTTCCTTTAGCTGTGTTTGAGCCTGGCCAGCTCGTCAGAGGCCCTACAGATGACCTACAGACCCTATAGACACAGGATTGCTGGGCTGACAGATGGGGGTAAGAGTCAGAGGACACCTCTCCCTGCACCTCCCAGCCACAGGGACAGTCATATGTCTTGTCACAGCTCAGTGTCACCCTCTGGCTGGCAGTGGCATCTGAGGGCCAGCTCCATGTTCTGTTCCTCCCTCCCATCTTTGGTGCCACGAGCTGGGGTCATGGTGAGAGGCTGTGAGTAGGGGGTGTCCCAGGGGACAGGGATGTGGGAAGTGCAGCTGGGGGCTCCCTTTCTCCCTACGAACTCCCCTCTGTGTCTCGTTAGCCCCGGACCTCCATGGGGAGTCCCCTTGCCCTTTATGTCCCCTCGGATCCTCTGCTACCCCCACGGGAGGACTCCTGGGCTCTTCCAGGGGTTCCTTCCCAGTGACTGCCCCTTCTGTGCCCTGCAGATTACACGCTGTGCAACACCGTGCGCCTGGCGCTGGGGGCCGTGCTGCTGCTCCTGCTGGGGCTCATCGCGGCAGAGGCCGCTCGGAGCCGCTGCTGCCGGGGCTGGAAGAGCCGCTCGCCCCAAGCAGGCAGCGCTGCCCTGCCTGGCACCACTGCGGCACCACCGTGGGTATTCCCCTCCAGCGCTTCGCCCTGGGATAAATAAACCATCCCTGTCCCAGTTCCTGTTCCTGTCCATTACTCGGTTCCTGTTCCAGTCGCGGTTCCTGTCTCTGTCCCTGTCCCCGTCCCAATCTCGGTCCATATCCCTGTCCCTGTCCCGGTCCCGGTCCCTGTCCCTGCTGCCTCGGGGCTCCCGCGGGACGGGCGGGCGGCGGAAACCGCAGGAACACGGAGAGGGGAGGGACCTTCTCCCCAGCGCCGTGCAGTGACCACGGCACCGACCACTGCACTGACCACTGCACTGATCTCTCGGCCATGCAGTGACCACGGCACTGACTTCTCTCACCACGCAATGACCACTCTTGCAGCACAGTGACCACTCCTGCTTCACAGGCCTCTGTTGCTCACATTTGTTTATTATTTTAAAACACTGACAAAACACGTCACACCGTCATCTATATATATAAATTTACTTTTGTACCGCTATAAATTTATATATATAGGGCCTTTAAATCTCTGTACGTTCAAGACACACAGTTCCAAAATAGCTGCACTGGCTACAACAGAAGGATTTTCATTATGAAAACACAGAGAGGAGGTGCAAATATCAAAAACACAGAAAAAAAGAAATTAAGAAAGAGTGCAAAATGAATGAAAGTGCAAAAAAGCTTTTGTTATCATAATCACACTCCCTCCACAATACGGTCCCCATTCCCCCCTCCAAGGATGAACGAGCCTCAGGCCCCAGAGGAAAGCGCTGGGCTGGGGCAAGGGAGCCAGGCTGCAGCCCTCCTGTCTTTCCCTCTGTGAACCGAGGAGCTCTCCCGGAGGATAAGGAGTGAGGAACACAAGCAGCCAAGTCACACCCCTCTCCGGACTCCCTTCTCCAACACCCTCATTGCACTCACAGGCCCAGATGTGCCCCTGCAGGCAGCAGCTGCCCCAAGCCCCCAGCCCTCCCAGACCATTTGGAGGGTGCTTTTCTTTTCTGAAAGTGCTTGTGATTGCCATGGAAAGCAGCGGATGAAGGCGAGGACAGGCGGCTGTGCTCTGGTGGGGCAGGCATGGCTGCCATCCCCGCTGAGCTCCAGGCTGGCTGCTCTCATGGAAACGGAGACCTTGGCTTGCACTGTCCCAATGCTGCCCATTTCCACGAGGAGGAAACACTTTCCCAAAAGGCTCCAACTGCTCCCATGCACCCAGAGTTGGCCGCAGACCAGCCCCCTCAGAAGACACCCCATAGCTGAGGCTGGAGCTCATGAAGTGAGACCTCTCCCATGGCTCCAGCCAAGCCCTGCCAACACCAGCTGCAGGGGCAGGAATGGCAGAAACAGAGACTTAGGGACCTCCACACAGAAGAACATTTGACTTGAAGAATTCTTCATTGACTTAGAAATTCTGGCTGCAGTCACATCTCTCAGAAAGTCCCCAGAGGGGAAGCTGTGGTCCAGACCCAGCCCCACAGTCCTCTCTGGCTTCTTAGTGACATGGCAATGAACGTCCCTGTGGGTAATCTGGTCAGGCAACAGGGGAAGGACAGAAAGCTTTGGTGCTTCTGCCTTGGTCACAGCTGTCCTTGATGGTCCTGGAAGAGGGACTCCCACTCAATGCTCTGTGGGGATGGAGGACCTGCCAAGGCCAGGGGTGCAGCAAACCTGCCTCATCCTGGCCTCCCTGCTGGGACCAGGGACGACTCACGGAGGACACATCACCTGAGACCCTGGGATGGGCGTCTGCCGCCTCCATGGCCCCAGAGACCCCCATCCTAAAACAGCAACACACCAACAGCAGGAGAATGGTGTTGTGGTACTCCCACAGTCACCCATCCACACGTACACGATGCTTTGGGTTTGGTTTTGAAGGACACAGAAGGTTATAAGTTTTAACAGTAAATAGCCCTTGACCACCTGTACAAACCCTGTAACCCACTCACCCAGACAAATCCAGCAGCTTTGTACCCAAGCAGGTGCATCAGCCCAAGAAGCTGAGGAAGCGATGCTCAATTCCGCAGGTGTGTGACACAGAGCCTCCCATGTCCCATCACCATTCCAGTGGGACTGGTGTTCCTGACAGCTGCTGCCGGCACAGAGCTCAGCAGCCAGATCCCCCAGGCGAGGGCAGCAGCCTGGCAGGGTCATGTCTGCTCTCTGAGAGGGAGGTGAGGAGAGCCCAGGGCAGGCGGTGCCGTGGCTGGCAGGGTGGGGATGCACCTCTACCTGTGTTGCTGGTGCCCAGGCAGAGCAAGGCTTGGTTGCAGAGCAAGAGCTGGTGGTGCTGGTTGTACCCCGCCCTGGGGGTAGCCCAGGCTTGACTCACGTCTCCTCTTCCCCTTCAGTGGGATCTTTGGAGCTCTTCACCACCTCTGCTCTCCCGGGCAGCCCTGTGAGACACAAGGCTCTCCATCCTCCACAGTAGTTTCAGATCTGATGGCTGGGTAGCAGCTCCTCTCTCAGCACCCTGGGACAGTGCTCAGTCCATTCCCCAACAGGAGGAATGACTTCACACGTGGCAATGCAGCAGATGAGAACAGGATGCTTTCCTAAGGTGTGTCCTTGCAAGCTCAAGGGCTGTGTCCAGTGTGAGGGAGCCTTTTCATTCCAGATCACATCTGGAAAGGTCTCAGCACCGTTCACAGTCTGGCCTGAAGGTCCCAGGGCTCCTCCTCTTCTCCCCCAGCACACAGTGGCCCAGAGAGAGACTCTCCACCAGCTGAAGAGACCAGCTTCCACGCCATTTCCTGCAGATCAAGGGTGGCTCAGGGAGTGACTCTGGGACTCAGGGACATGACTGTTCCTTCCCACTCCCTCTCTCCACAGCTGGCCACGCTGCAGTGCTTGAAGAGATGCAAGGACATAAAAAAGGAAAGGAGAGGGAGAGCTGCCTAAATCAAACCCAATCATTGACAAAACAAAGACATGGACAAGTTGCAAGTCCTGCATGAAGAGCAAGCGACAGACGTTTCAAGAGCAGGTCAAACGTGACCCCCAATATTCAATTAACAAAGAGTCAAAATGCTACATTTCCATGGGAAGCCTCAAAGAGGTTGACCCAGATGTGACAGCAGCTCCCAAGGCAGCACTGCTCCAGGACACATTGCTGGTGCACTTTGCTCACATCTCTGCATCCCTGTCTTTGGGCATTGGGAAAGGCAGGAAATGATTTTGATACTGGTATGCCATTGTTGGGAATGGGGAAGGAAGCAGACATGGGACTGGGATCACATTGCTGCAGCCTACAGAGAGCCCCTGTTGGTGGCCTTCCACCAGCACTCTGTGACCACCCCCTGCTGCAACAGCTGCCATAGCAGGTGTGCCAAGGTGATGGACCATGGAGAGCAGCGTGGGGGCTGCCAGGAGACACAGGAGCAATCAGAAGCTGCTGGGACTCTGCCAGGACCCCCAGGCATGTTGGCTTTTCTTGCTCTGCAGCCCTTCAGTCCCTTCTTCATTACAAGGGACAACGTTACATGAATGTTCCGGAAGTGCCTGCATCCCTGTTGGAAATGTGCTACATTCTGAAAAGGACTGAAACAAACCACGTAAATGTTGGATTTCTTTTAGCTCTGCAGGTAAGTGATCCAGGGACAGCAGAAGATCCCGCTCTTCAGACAGCAAAACCTGCGTGCCTTGTGAGGGCAAGAAGAGGGGAGAAGGCAGCTTGGCAGAATCCACTCAGCCAACTCAGAAACACCTTCACAAGTGACTGTGCATCTGCCTCTGGAGCAATGGATGCTTCTTGTCCTTAGCAGCTGTCTCCACTCTAGAGAGGGCCTTGCTCCTAACACAGGGACCAAAGAGGGCCCGACTTCCTTTGCAGAGGATTCTTTAATAGGTGCAAGGGGAACAAGCTATCCAAGCATCCTTTCTCCCAGAGATGGCCAAAACAGTCTGAAGCACAAGAAGAAATGGAGCCTGTTCTGCCAGGGCAGTGCCCTGGGGCTGCTGCATTTCAGGAAAGAGGAATAAAGCACAGGTGCTGGTCGTGGGCAGAGTAGCAGCCAGGACAGCTGCTCCCTGAAGGGGCAAGAGGTGGTCACTGGTTTGCAGTGCAGTGCAGGGGCAAAGCAAAGTCGTCAACTGGCCTGAAAAAGGGATGCCTGTGGGTGCAAGTCAAAACAATTCAGAGAAAAAGGCAAAGTGAGCAGAAGCTCCTTGAGAACGTCCCTTGGAAACAGTGTTAGCACAAGTACCCCCAGAGGTTCACACTGAGGGGGAAACCCCAAATCTCTTGTCAGCTGCTGATCAAAGGCAAGAACAGCCTTTCAGCAGGTGTGAGCATGGAGGCAGGCAGTCAGTCCCTTCCTGTCTGGGTGACTCGAGCAGTGGTGTCAGCCCCCAGCTGTTACACCCTCCACAGTGCTCCCCTGGCCCTCAACACCCCCGACCTGGCCCAGTCACAGCAGGGTGTGGGGGAGCTGTGGCACTAAGACTGGCCAGTGCTACGTCCACCCTCCTTCCCTGCAGCCACCCCCGAGCTCCAGGGTCAGCCTGTACCCAGCGCTGCGGAAGGGCAGCATGGAGGGAAGAGGATGGGAGATGGACTGGTGGGAGAACGGAGATGCAGCATCCGGGATGACACGAGCGGGACAGGACAAGCTGCGGTCGGCTGGGGGAATCTCTGTCCTGACCAGACAGTTCGGCAGCACCAGTGCTCAGGGAGGGTCCCGGCTGGGCCAAGAAAAGTCACTTTAAGGTGTCATCAGCATTCTTGAACATGAGGATGGCATTGTAGATCTTGAGTGCTGGGCCCAGCTTGACACTCATAATCTTGACGATGTCAGCCTGCGTCAGCAAGAGGAACGCCTCGCCATCGATCATCTGGGGAGGAGAGCAGCGACAAAGGCACTCACCGCAAACCCAGGCTGGTGTTCCTGGGGACAGCCAGCACCCGCACGACCTGGGCAGGAGCCACAGGTGACCCCAGAGAACCCTCCCAGCCCTGGTGGCAAACAGCTGTCCTTGGCCACCTGCTCTCATCTGCCAGCCCTTCTCACCTTGTCCTTGAAGAGCTTGGCTTGATCCTCGCAACCTGTCAGAGTCTGAACAAAGGTAAACACCTTGGAATAAATAAGAGAGAAATGTCAAGTCAGAGCAATGTTTCTGGCTGGAGACCCCACCTGAGGCCACATCTTCACATTTTGAGCTCTGCCAGGCACCACGGGACTGTTGGCGCAGAGGCTGCAGTTGCTTTGCCCTCCCATGCCAGAGCCCACCCCTGGCCCCAGACACAGGCATTGGCCTCCCTCAGCAAAGGCTTCAGCAGCTCCATCTCCAACAAGTGTCTCTAGCAGAGCGAGAGGATTCCCATTGAGGGCTGGGGCAGCAGAAGGGCACACAGTGGGGTAATGGGGAAATCAGGGGATCGTTAAGGTTGGAAGAGCCCTCTGAGATCATCGAGGCCAACCACTGAGCAGCACTGCCAAGGCCACCACCAAGCCATGTCCCCAGGTGCCACATCCACACGCCTTTTGAACACTTCCAGGGATGGTGACTCCACCACTGCACTGGGCAGCCTGTGCCAGTGCCTGAGAGCAGGTGGGGCCTGCTGAGGCTGGTGTCAGAGCTCCTCCACCTGCTCAGGCCTTAAGAGGGGTCACTACGAGTGCCCAAAAAAGTGAACAAAGGTGACAACATGTCCAGCAGGCTCCTCCTCACTAGCTCAGGGAAGTGGCCACTGAAGTGCCTGGTGCATGTGCCACGGTGCTGCATGCCCAGGCAGGGCACTCTCAGCCACGCCCGTGCATCAGGGGCCTTCCAAAGCATCTCACCTCATCAATGGTCCACTTGGCCACCGTGGCTGCTGTGATGCCAGCCACACCCGGCAGCAGCTTGCAGTGCTGCTCCCAGCACAGGGACAGGGAGCGGTCAGGGTGGGCGGACAGGGCGGACATGAAGAGCGACTGGTGCATATTGTCTGAAGAAATAGCTGGGGATAAAGTGTAAGATGTGATACGAGGTAAAGGATGAGAACATCCCATCCCATCGTGTCCTACAAGCCTCGCGAAGAGCCCTGCTCAGGGCAGGGCCCAGGGCTGGCAGCAGATGGTCTGATAGGCCCAGGTATCAAGAGCTAGTGGCTGTCCCTTGAATCAACGGGGTATCAGTGGATCCAAGTGTTCAGTTTGGTGGGATTGGGGATGCTGGGGAAAGCAGCTGAGACGAGTTTAGCTTTGCCTTGTTCTCAAGACCTTTAATCATTTGTTTTCGACTCACCCCCAGCAGTGGGGTAGGTGGCAGGACAGCCCATGCTAAAAGGGATGCTGGCTGGAATACACATCAGGCATCTGCTTCTGTCAAGCATCAGAACCAAATGCCAAGCCAACTGTTCAGCATCAATTTCTGTGCAGCAGCAATTATTTGGCACTTCACAACCACACTGAAATTTTGGGGCACAACTTCCCACTATCCCTGTCTGAAGAGGACAAAGCACCACAGAAAATGCACTGCCATAGAGAGGATCCTAATTCCATGCCCTAAAGCAGTCGAAGATTCCCATCCATAACCCGAGAGCCAAACTGAGGGAGCTCTGTGAGCCCTGGCACAAGGCAGGGATGTCCCTTACTTGTGGTCAATGCTGGCAGTTGACCACAAACCCCTAATGGGGTGGACCTGTGTGAGCCAAGGGAGACCTGCCCCCAGCACCCCCACCCTGCCCAGCTCCTCCAGCCTTGCCCTGCAATGACACCGTGGCAGAGGATGGCACTTACTCTGGAAGTCTTCCTGCTGGATCTTCCGGTACTTTGGAGGTCTCCCTCTAAAGAGACAGGAAGACTGATGTCCAGCTGGGCTGGGACTGGCCCAAGGGCCCTCCTCCCCAGCGCCCAGAGCAACGCCTCAGCAGCGGGAGCAGGGACCTCTTGGACCCTGACCCAAAGGGTTGAGAGCCAAAACCAGAAACCATGGGAAGAAAAAGCGAGAGAGGCGCCTGGCAGAGCCAGCAGGGCCGAGGCCAAGGAGCCTTCGTGGCACAGTCACCCCTGCCAGGGCGGGCAGTGGCGACACAGGGGCCCTCCCCGCACGACGCTCGCTGGCTGCACCCCTACCTCCCGTGGTGCCGGGATTTCTTTCGCTGAGGGAAACCCATGGGGCTCCTCTTGCGACTGGAGGCCTCGGTGTCGGACAAGTCGGCCTTCAGCCTGCCCTGGTTCTTCTCTGCCAGTGGGCACCCTGAGAGGCAGTAATGGGCTGTGAACCTCCCCGTCACGTGGCCTGACCCATCACAGCCTGGCGTGGGGCACTTCCTAGAGAACAGAGGGGACACAAGTGTTGGGTCCAGCTCGGAGCAGCACGAGGGGACGAGCTAGCAGGGCCACCCTTCTGCCCCTGAGAAGAGCAGCCATAGCCCTGGCCACAGAAGGCAGAGGAAAGATGTGTTGACCAAATTCCCGGTGCCAGGTGGCTGTGGGCAGAGGCAGGGCACAACCAGTCCCTCCAGGTACAAACCTTGGCCATCTGCTATCCCTGCAACCCTGGGCAAGGCACCAGCATGCTGATGGAGCAGCTCATTGGGGCTCACAGAGTCTCCATCTCCCCTTGCCCCCACAGGCATGCAGACCAGCCTTAGAGCGAGCAGGAAGTGAGTGCCATGAGTGTGGCCAGCAGAGAAACCACTGGGAGGCAGATCTGCCCTCCCCATCCTCATGGATGCTCCACCATACTGGCTTCTCCTGGCAGCAGCCTAGTGCTGGGGTTGGCACTAGATCCAGCCTGGTTTCCCCTGGAAAAAGTCCCTCAAGTGACTGCCTGAGCTGGGACCATGCACTGCTTCTTCTTAGGACTTCCAGCTCAAAGCCTGACACGGAAAGGCATCCACAAGGGATGGGGGGAACGGTGTCCTCACAGCTGGTTCCAGTGAACAGCATCCACACTGTCCTCTCTGTAGCCCAAAGGTCCCCATGGGTAGGTGGACACACAGAGCACCTTCAGGGGGTGTGGGGCTGCAGGACAGGCACAGAAGGGGCTCACAGGGGTTACTCCGCCTGGGGTCCTGGTACTGCCCCAGGGCCTGGCCTGGGGGAGCAATGGCAGAGCCAGGCATGGGGTGGGTGCAGGGGAGGGCTGGATGCTGGTGGGGGTGGCAGGTGAGGAGGAGCACAGGAAGAACTGGCCTGGCCCAGCAGAGATGAAGCTGTGCCCCTCTGGGCCATGCTGGGGAGCTCACCTGTGGTGAAAGCTGTACTTGGAGCTCTTGGAGTGAGGGATGCTCTTGCAGCCCAGGCTGGGGCAGCCCCCATGGGCAGAGGAGGCTGGTTCCTTTGGCCCTACAGCCGGAGGAGAGAAACAGGAGAGAGGCTGTCACAGCTGCAAGCCCAGGCAGAGCCAGGGCTCTGGGATCCACCAAACAGGGAGGACTTTTCCAACTGACAAATCCATGGAATGGCCTTTCCTCCCAGCCCATCCTCAGCCAGCACCTGCCCTTCCATTTCTGTGCAGGGGCAGGAAGCAGTGACAGTGGGGTCTGGCGTGCTTGTGTCCTGTGAGGAGGAACTGCCACAGGTGCAGCACTTACTGAGAGGAGGCTGCAATGGGTGTCCAGTTTTTGTGCACCAGCCCATGGGATGGATGTCTGGATGATCCGCATCAATCCAGAAATCATACACATGGCTCCAGCCATCAAAATGGATCTGGGGGAGCAAATAGAGAGGTCACTCTTCAAATCCCAGGGCACCTCTCTGAGAGGCTCTGGAGCCCTCTGAGTTGAGAGCAGGGTAGAACTGAAGGGCAGCTCAGAGGGCTCCACTCCTGGATCTGCCCACCTGTGCACACTGTGCTTCCACAGAGCACTCCCAGAGAGCTGGGAAGGGCAGGAGCAAGCCAGCACATGGCCTGGACATAGGCTCCACACTGATGTTCCAGCACGCACCTTTATCCTGTGATCTTCCACGTCCTCCACGCTGGCCACTCGTATGAAGGAAGGAGTCCTCCTGTCCACTGCCTCCAGCTTCATGTTGACCAGGAAGCCGTGGGGCGGGCGCTGGAAGAGCCCAGTCAGGGTGAGGAGGGCCCTGCTTCAGGCTCACACCCCCTTGGCAGCTCTCCCAGCAGTGTGTCCTCCTGGAGCCCAGCTCCCAGCCCTGGCCCGGCTGGGGAAGAGCCATCCCAGCTCACAGTGGCAACAGAGAGAGTGGAAACAGGCTCCCTGCATCTGAGCTGTCTTTAACAAGAAGTGCCCCAGGGAAGAAGATATCTGTGAGATGCATTTTGAGGATCTGTATTGCAACCACACTTGGCTGGACACAGCTGCTGGTGGTGCAGTTGGAGACAAAAACTAATCAAGCAAATTTAAATTATTTCCCATCACTCAGCTCCTTTCTAGCTGAGGGGATGGTCATACTCCTCATTTTCCCCAGTTTTGAACTATTTGCGCAGGATAGCCCTGACTTCTGAACCCTGAGTGAAGATCCAAAACTCAGGCCTGTGGCAGGAGAATATGGAACATCACTGGACTTGTCACAAAAGCAAAGACCTGACAATGAAGAAAACCCAAATTCCTGCCCAGGTGGGGTGGAGCAGATGATGTGGCACTCACCACTTTAAAGGCCCAAGCTGGGACAGCAGATGCTCCAGTTTCCTTCAAATATTTTTCCCAGGTGAAGTTGTCGGGGTCAGGATAATCTGGAAGGGGGAAGATGCAGAAGGTGAGACACACCTGCAGGAAGACAGAAAGTACCCCAGAATGTCCCCCTGCCTTCAAGGGCCAACCAAGTCACACAGGAACCTGAGAGACACCAGGAAGTGCTGCTGTTTTCTCACAGACCACGAAACCCACAGTACAAGGAAGCAGAAACAGCTGAGTGTGCACAAACAGCTTGTGTCCTCCTTGTGTCTCCGACTGGAGACTTGGCCCAACACAAGCACCATGCTGCACCTGAACAGGTGTACAGGAGCCTTGGCAGGGGGTTTGTGCCCTCAGAACCCCCACGCCACCCTGGGAAACCTGTTCCCAAGGGGAGGCACTCCCAGGCAACACCTGACCGACCACTGACTCACCTTGAGGAGGTGTGAGGGGCTTGCCGTGCTCATGACACCATCCAACTGGGTGGATGTATGGACTGCTGGGGTCACACCTAGAAAACACACCCAAGCTCTCACACAGGGTCCTCTGTGGGGGTCTCCCCACCACTGGCCCCCCAGGAGCCTCTGTGCACTTACCAGTAGTCATAAGTATCATCCCAGTTGTCAAAGTGCACCAGAAAGCGATTGTCCACCACGTCAGTCACTGTGGCAACACAGATCAGGGAAGGGTTCATGCGGTCCACGGCTTCGAGCTTCATGCCCACCTTGAAGCCCGGGGAAGCCTCGTGCTGGCAGGACAGAAGGGCAGGGTTTTGTCAGAGTTGCAGCCACAACTCCTTCCTCACCACTTCCCTCGCCTGCTGCAAGAAGGCACCTGTTCAAACCCTCCCAAAACCAGGCCCTCTCTGGCCTCCAGACAGGCCCGGGACCACTCAGACCCCCCTGAAGGGCAGTGCCCTGCTGTGCATGCAAGGAAAGAGGTAAGTAACTCAGCTTGGAAGTTAAAGAAAGAGGAAAAGTGATCTTCAGACTCCCAGGATCTTTTATAAGCAGCAAATTCCCGGAGAAGAAAAGACTTCAACTGACACTAGTTCTGATTTTGTCACAAAACACTTGTTTGTGGTCACAGTCCTCCAGTGTCAGCAGTGACCAACTCCCAGGCATGGCAGGAGGAGCTGGGATGAGATCCTTCTCCCTTCCTTGCCTTTATGTCCTGGATCCAGAATCTGTGCCAAACGCTGCATCACACACACTGGTGGGGTTGTTGCAGCAGCAAACAGCAGGGTTTAGACACAATAGATAACTTGGAGAGGCTGATTTAACAGTAGCTTGAGTTTCCTCTGCAGCTGACAAGGGAATGATAAGCATTTTTCACTCTCCTATATTCCCACTTTCCTTACCCAAGCTTCCAAGTGAAAAAAATAGGCAGACACAGAAACAATGAAGACACAAAACAGAGACAAAAGAATAAAACATGAAATATTAACTGATTTTTTTTTTTTAGCCAAATAACTGTTGAGAGTAGTGGTTACTTCTCCTCACCAGTACTTCTGTAACAGATTTAATTGTCCACGAGATCAACCTGGATGAAAGAGAATCAGACCAGCACCAATTTTGGGCACATCAAAGGAGAGTCCAAGCCACAAATCCTGAGGAGCAAAGTGTGGACTGTGCACTGTGGGCTTGAGGGGTGTGGGGTGGACAAATCAAAGCCCAGTGCTGGTGGAGGCATCAGTGCTGGAGAGGAAAAGTCACACCTGAACCTGTGGGCTCTGGCAGGAAGGAGATGCTGCTACTCACAGTGTTTCGGACCATGAAGAGGTGCTTAGGAGCTGCCTGAGCCTTTGTTAACTTCAGGTAGTTTGTCCAGCTGAATTCTTCTTCCTTATAACCTACAACCCCTCAGGAAGAGAAATGAGAGCAGTGAGTTCACAGTCAGGAGGTGGTGAGGGTGAGCCTGGCCATCCCTGACCTGCTGTCACCTGCCAGGCATGTCCCACTGTGGGCAGAGGGGATCTACAGCAGCCCTGGGATGCCCAAAGCCCGTGGCTTAGGTCTGATGGATGGTTTTGAAGGGGTGTGAGAAGACATGAGCAGTGGAGTGGAAATGCAGAGCACAGCTTCTCCTCCAGTCCTGCCTGCCCTAGGGCACAGCTGGTGGCACTGGGAGGTCCAGAGCAACAGGGCTTTGCCCCAAAATGAGCAAGAAAGATGGGTGCCTGAAAGGTTGTCTTGTGGAACTCCCCCAGCACAGCAGCATCCCTCCCTGACCCCACGGAGCCACCCTGTCCCCACCTCAAGCCCTGCCTTTGGCCTACTCTTCATGCCCCTCCTTCAACAGGAGCCACCAGCTGAGATAACTCCTTACCTTTGGGGGGCTGGAGCTTGTGCCCTGTCTCCTCAAACCAGCCAGCAGGGTGGATGTCAGGGGAGTCAGCATTCAGCCAGAAGTCGTGGCACTCGGAGTAGCCATCGAAGTGGAGACGCATCCGGTAGCCACACACCTGCCAGCAGGGAGGAGGAGAAGGAAAGGGCCATGGAGACCTCGCTGCTGACCCTGGCTGGGCATCACACCCCCTCCCCACCCCTCCCACACAGCAGCTCAGCATGGATCACTTTGGGAAGCCAAAAGTCAATCATAGGCCAGTGTCCAAACTGAGAGGCACAAACTAGTCTCAAAGGATGTCCAGCATGGAACAAGGTGAATGCAAAGCCACCACAAGCCAGCCCAAAGAAGGGATGCTCAGGCTGGTGCACAAAATGCCATAATGGGGCATCTTGCTGGATCCAGCAAGTGCAAAGACTCCCTTTTCTGCACCCCAGGGAGCTGCTGGTGCAGGAATTTTGCCTGGGGAGCTCCACGAGGCAAGGCTGGTTCGGCTGCCATGTGGCTGAGTGGAGAATGGATCTGCATGGACACAAGAAAGAGCAGTGGGATGCCTCCACACCCTCCATCCAAGGGTTCAGACCTGTCTTAGGGACACCAGCTTGAAGATAAGCTGTTGCCATCACCACAATCCCTCCCCCATGCTGTGTCAGGGTGATGGAGAGACCAACACAGCTCCACGGTGCTATGTCCTGTGCCCCTGAGCTGGCAGGGATCTTCCTGTTTGTTTGTATGAGGGGCTGGAGCAGCAGCTCATCTCCTGCAGGGACGGGCAGGCAGCATCTCCCCTGCCCCAGAGCCTCCGGCTGCGCGGGAGCCAGGAGGAACCAAGGAACACCAGCACTGGAGGCTCCTTACCTCAGCCACGGTCAGGATGAAGTACATAGATGGGTGCTGCGGGTCGATCCCCTCCAGCTTCATCCCCACTTTAAAGCCATTCTTGTGCTGGGAAGCTACTTGGTACTGGAAACAAAAATTAAACTACAGTGTAAAAACCAACACAGGGAGTTGGGTCTAGAATCAGCCAGGGGAGCAATCACCAGGCAATGGGAGCTGCTGGGACCAAGAGACTGTGGGCCACAGGTTATGTTGTTGTCCAAATTTTAATTTTATTTCCATAGAAAAAAAACAGTGTTCGACCTCCTTATGGATTTACTGCTCTTGCTGTTGGCAGGGCAAGGTGTCCCTGGGGTAAAAGCTGCAGCCAGGGGAGTGGGTCATGGGCCTGGCTAATTTGCAGCACAGCCTCAGGAGAGCCCACCTGGCTTCCAGGAAGGGCTGGAAAGGCTCTACCACCCTGCCAGAGTCACAGCAGTGTCCTAGACAAAGGTGGGGTGCTTGGGATGGGGGCCAGCACCCTGCTGGGGAGTGGGACTCCAGGCAAATCCAAACTGGAGGCTGCCCAGTCACCTCCTGGTGACAGTGGGGGCTTGGCTATCGCTCAGAGTCCCGCAAAACAGGGAAGCAAGGAAGAGAGGAGAAGGAGGAGGGGTGGGGAAAAAAAGGGAAAGAAAAGAGAAGATGAAAGAGGGAAAAAGACAGGAAAATCCCAACTCACATCCTGGAAGAGATCTAAAGGGGCAGCGACAGCTTTCTGCTCCTCCAAGTAGGACGCCCAAGACCAGCCTTCTTTCTTCTCCTCACTGGCACCTGAGCGCAGCACAAACGCACACAAACGCTGCTGAGGGGCGGCTCCAGCCCCGCCCCGCTGCCAAGGGGCCCGTCCCGCTCTCACACACGGTCCTGCATCCCGGCAAAGCTCAGCACCATCCTACCAGAGCCCTTTCTCCTGCAAACCTGGCCGGCTGCACCGGGAGGGGCAGAGCCAGGAGCTCCCATGACCCGAATGTCCTGAATCATGTCCTAGTAAGGAACCTGGGCTGGTGGAAGGTGTCTCTGTCCATGGCAGGGGGTGGAACTAGATGGGCTTTAAGGTCTCTTCCAACCAGTCCGGGATTCCAAGGAGTGTGAGGGACAAGCCACCCCGGGCAGAGCATCTGCAAGCAGACCCTCCTCCAGCCAGAACATCTGATATTGTCCACACAGGATGGGTTTGGGGCAGCCAGCGGGATCCATGCAGAGGCCTGGGAATCATTCCCAGCTGCAAGGGGCTCCTAGAGAGTCAAACCAGCAGCAGGTTCACATCCCAGCTCTGCCATCCTCTGCTCTGAGACAGCGACCTGAGCCCCCCGTGGCACAGCAAGGCCACCCTGGTGCCCTAGAGATGCATTTGCCTGTGTGACCAAGGCACCATTGTCTCTTCATAGGCAGGGAGGTGACCCTTCATGCCTTTGAGAAGGCCACAAAGGCCTTGCCCGAGGCATATGAGACACAGCCCAAATCTCCTGCTCTCCAGCCACTTTGTCTCCCTATCTTCCAGCAACTGAAGGGACTCGAGGAGTGCCGTGCCTATTCCAGCGCTGAGGAATTCACAGCTACAGGTCAGCCATGGCAGACAGCCTCGGGCAGGGCAGGCCACAAATGCAGGGGAAAAAGAGACCAACTCCTTCCTCCCTTGGGCTTAGGGGAAGAGGACATGGAAAAAAATAGGAACTTAGGGAAGAAATTAAAGCTGAGCTTCAGTGAGCAGGGTGACTAACCTTGCTCTGCTGACACTTTAGAGTGACAAACACCTTTACTGTTTATTAGGACATAGAAAAAGTGCCAGGCATGGCTGGGGAATCTGTGAGTACAAGCTCTGCACTTCTGGAGAATGACAAATACACCAGGACTCAGAGCACACACTGACTGCTGCACTGAGGCATCCAGGTGTGTGTTTGCTGCAAACACACACTCTCTCTGAAAGAAGAGAAAATAAAATGCTGAAATAACAAAGCTCATCACTGCTTACTTGTATGCAGCAGGGAAGGTTACATGCTCAGGGCTCAGAGTGAGAAGCAGGTATGAGATCTGAGATTCCCTTTTAGCAGTTGTTAACTCAGGATAACATCAGGGGTCAATGACACCTGGCCCCTGCCACTGTCCCTGCACTTGGCTATGGAGAGGAGTACGAAGCTGGAACAGTTTAATTTTAAAATTGTTTTGAGTATGACCTTCACTACTCAAAGACAAAAGGTTTCCCATAAATGTTTATTTTCAGTATTTCCCAAAGTTTTCCTTCACACTGCAGGGAGAAAGCCAACCAAGCAAACACTGCATTCCTCAGTTTGTCTCCTTTCCCTCCATGTCAACAGCTCTGCTTTTGGGATCTCTGATACAGTCCAGGAGTAGATCCCCACCCAATCAGACAATCCCAAATCCAATCACAGCTTCAGTGGTACCACACCTACAGGAGCAGCTCCCAAACTTGTGAGCTCCTAATGCCACGAGCGAAGTTCCCTGTGAACCCATCCCAAGGGAGGGCAAAGCCACACGTGGTGCAGTGCTGTTCTTGCTCAGGACAGTGTCCCTGGGAGCAAACATGGTGCCCATGAGCCAGTAACAACCTGAGCTCCCAGGGGAGGGACAGGAAGCTCTGTCCAGCACAGGCCAGGGCTGTGTCCATAGGGATGCCCCCTTCCCATGGAGAGAAAGAGAGGAAAGGAGAGAAATGGAAAGAGACAGAGAGAGCAGGATCGAGCAAACAGAGAAGCTCACAAGCCTTCAGGATGATGTGGCAGCGCATTGCAGTGGGTGCACGACCATGCAGGAGCACTGAAAGGGTCCAAGCCTGCAGTGGGACCCCCCAGCCCCAGCAGGAGCCCTCAACCCACTGCCCACCTCGCCCTCCGTACCGTGCTGGCTCCCGTTCCATGCCTCAGCCTCCAGATTGCTCATGGCAGAGTCTTCCACAGAGCTTTTCCTCTCTTCCTGCTTGTCCTCCTAGACATGAGAGCAGACAAAACAGAGCCCAGGTGTGCACGGAGGTTTCAGTTGTGTATTGTACTCTCACACTGGTGCCCAGGGCCATACAGCACCTCCACGAGGTCTGTGGTTTGACCAAGACCTGGCCCAGGAATGGGCTGCCAGAGAATCTGCTGGTGGGAGCTTGCAGGGACTTTGGTGCTGAGTGGTGACAATCACACCTGGACTGGACCTACTACAGTCAGGGTTGGCAGGCAGAGCTTCCTTTCCTTGTCCAAGTCTCTCCCATCCTCAGGCCACCCAACACACAGACAGACACTCCCCTACTTCAACCCTTCCTTCATTGGCCCAGGCTCAGGAGAGCAGCTGAGAGTGCTCAGTACCTCAGCCCAGCCTGGACAGCCTGGCACTGCCCAGGCCACAGTGCTCCACATGCCAAACAGCCAGCCCAGTGCTAGGAGCCCTCATCTCCACACATTCAAGTATTTTTGGCATTTTGGCCAACCTGTTCCCCTTTTGACCTGCAGCTGACACAGCCCTGAGCAGCACCATGAGATCTGTGCACACAGGGCTGGCCCGTGGCCCCCGGGACATTGGCTGCACACACACCCTCCCCGCCCTCGTCCTACCATTTGCTCAGATTCGTATTCTTCCTCTGAGGGGCTCTGATAGTCCTTCCTCTTCCGTTTCTTCACAGGCTTGAGGATTTCCGTGGCATTGGTGCTGCTGGCAGAGTTTTCCACGATGACGGACCTGCAGAGAGGAAGGGAGGGCCAAGCACTGTGGCCACTGCAGCATGGTGACACTGCCTGGGCTGTCAGCAAGGGAGGGGCTGCTGGAGAATCGCTGTCCCCCCGTTTCTCACTCACACATGCCCCATCCCTCCCGATGGATGTACGCACACAAATTGCCAAGAGTTAGAGCCAGGGCCAGGCCAGACTCACCCTCACACACTTGGGTGTCAGAAACCTCAACCTAGGGATGGCTCAAAAGGGATCTAGTTTTGTAGAAGGGCTCTAAGCTGCACCAGAGATGCTGGAAAACAAATCCCAGGAGTCACACACTGGTCAGGAGCAGGGCTGGAAATGCCACCATGACCTGTGGCCTTCCACTGCTGCTCAGCCTGGAAGCCCCCACTGCAGCAGCCTCCTGCTCCAGCAGACAGGGGTTTATGAGGCCACAAATTGGGCAGGAGAAAATCTGTCTCCCATGCTTCCTGCTGTTCCCTTGGGAAGTCTTCCTTCCCCCACGCGGCCTCCAGGAACAAGGGGAGCCAGCGGGACCCTGGCACCTGCTAGAGGCAGATGCTCTCACATCCCTTGCTGGAGCACATGGAGCAGGGGAGGGAGGGCAGAGGGGTGGATATGGTGGATATGGATATGGCACAGAGCCCCCTTCCTTTACCTCTCTTTGAACTGCTGGTGACAGTGCTCACTGCAGAAGCCCCTCCCTTCCCGGGCCCCGTCCCACACGTGTCTGCGGCCACAGGTATCGCAGTGGCACAGGCCTTCTGCTGCCAGCAGCGTGGGCTGCTCGGGCACGTCTGGGGCAGAGAGAGGAGCAGCAATGAGGCACAAGGGGCAGCAAAAGGACAGCAGAAGCAGGAGACATTTGCCTCACCCAGGGAGACACCAGACAACGACTGCTGGATGGTGGTATCCACCCCACAAGGGTTACCACATTGCCCTTACCCTGAGCCACAGTAGGATTGTCTCTGCTGGGGGGTGCCACCTCTGAGTCCCCATCTTTGTCTGTGTGACCCTCCTTCACAGCTTCCACAGGAGGCATTTTATCAGCACTCACCACCTTCAGTGTCCCGTACTCATTTATTCGGAACTGTGTCATTGAACAAAAAGCAAGGAAAAAGAGGTAGCAAGGAGGACAGAAATGTAACTGGGTGGTTGGTCTGAAAATGAGGGACACGGTTTGGTCATCAGTGTGTCTGACAAGGGGACAGCTCTTCTGAGGACAGAGCTGAGCATTTGTGAAGCTGCCCTGCCTGTGCTGAGCACACCACAGGCACTCAGGTGACAGCAGCACCAGCTGCAGCTGGCAGGTGGTGCCCTGAGGCTGGGCAGCAGCTGAGAAATGGATGGATTTTCTGCAATGCCATGCACTGAGGGTACCAGTGAGGCACCCGCTGCCTGCTGAGGGCAGGAGCTTGGGCAGAGCCAAGTCCAAGGCACGGTTTGGAAGGGAAGATGTCCTGCACAGCATGGAGCACCCCTGTGCCTCCCTGTGCAGGGCAGAGCTGCTGCAGCCCCCAGGCACCTCGTGTGAGCTCAGTGCTAAGCTCCCAAGCTGAGAGAGCCATAGGGATGGGGCAGGAGATGAGCCAGAGCAGCCAAGGGATCCTCCAGCTGGGGTGCAGGTACTGCCAGGGGCCACAGCACATCCTGGTGCTCCCTGCCTGGCACAGGCTGGGCGATTTACAAGGGCAAGCAGCTGTAGGGAGTGGCAGAGGGGGCAAACTCAGTGGCCCAGGGCTACACTTACCCGCAGGTTACTCCCAGGCAAAGTTGCCACCCCATCTTTCCACTCCAGCACACGGACTGTGCTGCAGGTCTGCACCCCGCTGATCTGGGGAATGACAGCAGCTGTGATGGGCTCATTCCCTGCTCCCCTCTCTGGCCTCTCAGCCCCTGTGCTTCTCTGGGGCTCCCGGGGGAATCGCTGGATTTCTAAGGTGCTCGTGGGAAGGTTGATGGCAGTGGCGTTTGCTTGAGAAGGGAAGAAAGAAGACAAACAACCAGAGGCATTCACAGAACACTTCACTGAGAAAAACAAGGCTCAAAGGCAGCACAGAACCCAGAGGGTATCATTTCCCAGGTGAGGGCTCTGCTGTGGCACAAGCCAGAGCACAAGCAAGCAGAGTGACCCAAAAAATCCAGAGCTCATGCTGGGGGGTGGCACCAACACCATCCACATTCAAGGATTTCTCCTTCAGCCTGATCTCAGACTGTTCCTGTGCCCAAAAGGCCCTGATGTGACAGGAGTTTGCTGAGGGACTCCTGAACTGCAACCTCCAGTTTAGTTACATTTCAAAGGAGCACACTGTGCAATCTAGGGCCGCTCTGCAGTGAGAACCGAGGCACCAGGAGCTCCACGTACCTGGGATGATGAAGGCAGTGGTGGGCAGGTGGGTGCTCTGCACAGTGCTCTCGGTGGTGACCACGTGGACACTGACCTCCCCAGCAGCACTGCCCTTGGTGCTCCTCACCACCTCCATCTCTGCCCTGCTGTCCATCACCTTGCCTGGGCACACAGTGAGGCCCTGTGAGGCAGCAGGGAAGAAATCAAGCTGGGTACCAGTACAAACACGACAAAAGAGAGAGAAAGTGACTGCACAGGATGGTATCTCCCAGCAGAAACCCCTGCAAGATGTATTAAAGGTCCACTGAACCCACGTGAAGGTCACAGCTGACATCAACATGACCCATGAAAGCCCCTGTTGTGAGGTCCCAGCTCAGAACCTGCAAATGCTGAGGGTTTTTTCTCACCTGGCACTACCATAAGATGGTACGAGCACAACAGGTCCACCACAAGCTGCTCCTGGCCCCCACAGGGGCCTACACTGCTCTGACAGACTGTGACTGAGGGCTGCCAAATTCCTCACTGCAGCAGGCAGAGGTCCCCGAAGGTCCCTTCCAGTTCTCCCATTGGTGTGTCACCCTTGATCTTCTAACTGGCTGCAAGAGAGAATTTCACAAGTGACAGGAGTTCCTGAGGGGTGTGAGGTGGGGGAACACGATGTCCCCTGTACACACTCGAGTTTCTCACAGGACTGGTGGTGCTCAGCCTGTTTAGCCATGATTCCCAAGGAGTGGGCAAAGTGTCAGGGCCTTGAGGGCACGATTGGGCCTCACTGGCTGTGACCATACCCCCACCCACAGGCCCAGGGGCTCCACATTGCAGCAGCACCCTCTCCAAAGCACCTGCTGCCAGGATGGAGACAGGGCTCCAAAGGGGACCATGGTCATGTCTTAGCCTCTCCTGATACAATTTGAATTTGAAAGGGAAGACATCCATGTGGAAAACAAGATACTCATTTCAGTGAAGCATGTTTAATGGAGAATTGGGCTACAAAGGGCAAAGTCTGGAATTTTAAAACCTGAGATATTCAGATAAAGGTGTTACAACCAGAGGGTACAGAGTGGGATGGTGTGATCACATGAGGGGAAGATTTACTTCTCCCCGTTCTGTCAGGTTTGTGACCACAAGCACCTGATGCTCAAGCAAAGACCCTTCAGCATCTCCAGGTACAGAAAAGCACTGTTAAATGACAGGAGAACTGAGGGAACTCAGTTTTATTTAGAGAAATTAATCTGGACACCAGACTCCAAGTGAAAGCCAAAATGAATTTAGCAGCCAACCTGTTTTGGTGCTTCCTAAATACCCAGTAGGAATCCATCTGCTTTTTTAGACACTTAAATCTAATCCATCCTTGATTCATCATTGGGTCAGATGTTTCAGGGACAACTCCTCATTTTGTGGGAGCTATTGGCTGTTTGGCACACATCGCTTTGGATAACCCTGCTCCCTGGGAACAGAGAAGATGTCATGGAGGGGATGCCCACAGCTGAGACAACTGTGGTGGCCTCAGCCCCTGGAGCAAGAGCCCAGGCAGGAACCACTGCCCCAGAGATCCCTTCAGGGGGTCTCCTGCAAGCCCTGGAATGACCCATACTATCACAGGATATTTCAGAAACCTCAGGAGGTGTCTAGTTCTACCCTCTGCTCCCAGCAGGGTCATCTGTAGGATCAGACCAGGTTGCTCAGGGCTTTATCCTGCCTGGTCTTTAACCAGCCCACCAGGATGCAAACCTGCAAATTAGCACAACAATTAGCAAACCAAACTAACACTTTTCCTTGGATGTTAGGAAAAGGTTTTAACCCCAGAGGGTGGTCAGGCATTGAACAGGCTCCCCAGGACTACCAGAGCTCCAGGAGCTCTTGTTTGGACAATGCTCTCAGGGATGCACAGGGTGGGATTGCTGGGGTGTCTGTGCAGGGCCAGGAGCTGGTCCAGGATCCTCGTGCTTAGAATATTCTATGATTTGTTCTGCTGGCTGCCAGAGACATTGAACAAAAGCTTTATTTATCTTTGACTTTTTTTATTTAGCTGGTATCTTACAAAGATTTTGGCCTACATGTCCCAGTGTTGTCTGGTAAAGCTCTGCCCACCCAGACATGACCAGAATCAGGCCAATGCTTAGCAGCCTTCAAAAGCACCCCCCCCAACTAGCTTTTAAAAGAGCAGCTGTGGAGCTGTTTTGGTCTTAACAGTGAGGCCCTGAGTTCTTAATTTTTCCTGGTATTGGGTTGTACAGAGGGTGCAGGTGAGCCCCACTCCCCAGCCATCCTTTCCAGAAGGACTACTACACCCACTCCTTGCTTCTGCCTTCTGCTGAGGAGCAGTCAGGGATCCCCCGCAGGAAAAGCCAAGAAGGAGGAAAGACGCCCTAAAAATCCTGGCCCCACATACACAGACACACGTGGTCCCTTCAGAGAACACCACAATGTGCTGGCTGGAAGGTGGAATTTTTCAAGACAGGTCTCATCTGGAAGCGCTCTGCTCCCTCCTGCTTTGCTCCCGGAATCCTGTGCTCCGTGTAGGGGTAGGGCTGTGCATACAGAGTCTGTCTGCAGCCAAACCCTGCCAGCCTATTCCAACCAGTTCTGGCAGCAGGATCGGTGTCTCTGAGCAGTGGTCTCCGTCAGAGACAAACCTTCAGCTTCAGGAAACAAAGCACCAGCACGAAGAACGTGTCCCTGCACAGCCCCTCACCCGGCAGGGAAGGGCATCAGCACAAAGCACAGCCTGGCCTTCCTGAGCATCTGAGAGCAGCTGGGGACACCAGTCTGTGTACACACAGTCACACAGGCAGAGGACACTGGCCACAAAACGCACATTTTCAAGCAACCAGGATCACTGGCTCTGCTGCTCACAGAGCTTCAGCTCATCAAACAGGGATCGCTGGGTGTTGGCACAGCCACGTTCCGGACCAGCGACCCCGGGGCTTGCAGAGCATCTCTAGGGCTGCTCTACACACAAACCTCCAGCTCTGCCACAGCCTCACACAAACCCTCACCAAACCACAGCAGAACCAGGGAATGACAGGTTCCTTGGGAAGAGGAGGGACAAGCTGCATGCAACAGGCCACAGAGGAGCATGGAGAAAAGCAGCTCCCAGCACGGAGCCGCTGCACAGCCCCGACAGTACTTTGTAAAGCACGATCTGCTCAAAAGATGTTTCTGTTCATCACAAAATTGGCTTAAAGTACTCTAATTCAAACAATACTCCTGGGTATTTACTTTGTGGCTTCTTGAAATTTCTAATATTCCTGAAACCTGCACTGGTACATGCTGGGGGTCATCCAACTGGGAGGAAAGGTCCTGCTGGACACCACGATGCCCATGAGCCGGCAGTGTGCTCCTGCAGCAATGGAGAACACTGTCCTGGGCTGCACTGGGAGCTGCGTCCCAGCTGGTGGAGGGAAGGGCCCCTTCGCCTCTGCTCCACACCAGTGAGGCCAGCCCTGGAGTGCTGGGCCCAGAGCTGGGCTGCCCACTACAGGAGACAGGGACAGACTGGAGAGAGTCCAGCACAGATCCATGAAGGTGATGAAGGGACTGGAGCATCTCTGCTGTGAGGAGAGGCTGAG
Source organism: Dasyornis broadbenti (assembly GCA_013397935.1). Taxonomy (NCBI): domain Eukaryota; kingdom Metazoa; phylum Chordata; class Aves; order Passeriformes; family Dasyornithidae; genus Dasyornis; species Dasyornis broadbenti. The sequence continues at coordinate 49,351 of VZRN01000076.1, forward strand.
AGAGCTGGCACTGCCCAGCCTGGAGCAGAGCAGGCTCAGGGCATCTCATCCCAGTGGATAAATAGCCGGGGCGAGGGTGCAGAGGGGACAGGGCCAGGCTCTGCTCAGCGGTGCCCAGGGACAGCCCCCGGGGCCACGGGCACAAACTGACCCACAGGAGGGGCTCTCTGAGCTCAGGAGACTCTTCTGCACTGTGAGGGTGGCCAAGCACTGGTGCAGGTGCCCAGGGAGGTGGTGCAGTCTCCATCCCTGGAGAGACGCAAAAGCCACCTGGACACATGCTGGGCAGCCGGCTCTGGGTGGCCCTGATGGAGCAGGAGGCTGGGCAAGGTGGCCTCCAGAGATGCCTCCAACCTCACTCAGCCTGAGATTCTGAAAATTAATTTTTTCAGGAATTTCCTCACACATAACATAGAGAACTTCCCCATTCTTGCAATTGGCTGAGGTATGAATTATTAATTATTTCCAGTGGCAAAACTGAGCCTTTAAGAAAGAGCACCAGCTGGGATCATGCTAAAACTCCAAGTGGCTCACCAGAGCACTGCAGAGACCTGCTGGGCTGAGAGCTGCTCCCTTGGATCTTCCCCTGTCTTCTGGCATTGCCCAGGGCAGGTGTTTAGGAGACTAATGGCACTGCAGAAAATATTTGCTTTGTATACACACAGGAGCACTCAGAACACCCTCGGCACAGGCATGTGGCCCAGTGGAGAAAGACAATCACACACCTCTTCCCTTCCAAATCTGACTGCTGCTCCAAAGCCAGGAGCAAATGCCTCCTCCGGAACAAACCAGGGGCCACAAAGTTCTGCTCCTGGGTTCTTGTGCAACATGGTGCAGTTTGGAGTGAGCCATGGTATTTATCAACATCTCAAAACCACATGAAATGTCCTTCTGTGCAGTGAGAGGCTGTTCATGTAGCACATTTCAAAATAGCAAGTAGATTCTGTGAAAATGGAGATCAGAGGGAGAAGGGCAATAAAAGCAGCAAGCTGCCTTCACCTTTAGGTTCAGAAACAGCTGACAAAGCAGAGACACTCAGGCTGAGTGTCACCTGCTGTATCCGGGAGTGTCACTGCCACCAGGACCAGCCTGTAGGCCTGTGGATCTGCTCAGACCCGCAGGTGGGGAGAAGGAGCAGTTACCATGTGCCACCCCAAAGGGTTTAAAGTGACACCATGCAAGCAGAACACTGAGGCCAGCAGGCAGCCTGAGCACTTGTGAGGGGCACAACGGGGACACCCACACCCACCTCTCACTGCCCGCTGAGAGCACCAGCCCTGCTGCACCATCCAGACCTGCACAGTTCCAATATTTTTCCACACTTACAAACAGCCAGAAACAACTCAACAGGATGGATCCCTGACCTCAAAATATTTCTAACTGTCCAGTGTTTTATCTTCTTTTATAACTAGTAAAGAAATAAATCCAGGACTTGTCCTGGACCATGTGGAGCACCCTGTCCACAACCTGGACCGTTTGTCTGTGCACTGCTAGGCTGGACCAAAGCTCTCCACGCTGCAGGGGCCTGTCCAGGTTTGCAGTGGTGTCACTGCAGGCTCCGGGACAGCACCTGCTCACCCGGTGTTTGAGAAACACCTGAAGAAACACCTGAAGAAACACGGCCAAGCGTCCACAGTGCAAGGCGCTCCCAACCTCCGCGCGTCCCGGAGAGCTCCCTTGGGAAGCCAGGGAAGCACAATCTCCGCGGACAGGGCTGGGCAGCGCCTCGCAGCTCCCAGCGCCGGCGGGACGCGAACCTGGCCCGGGCGATCGGCGCGGCGATGCTCTGGGAGAGAGCAGGGGTGCGCCGGCCCTGGGCAGAGCCAGGGAGCCGCTCCCGGTGTCCCGGTCCTGGGCAGAGCCAGGGAGCCGCTCCCGGTGTCCCGGTCCTGGGCAGAGCCAGGGAGCCGCTCCCGGTGTCCCGGTCCTGGGCAGAGCCAGGGAGCCGCTCCCGGTGTCCCGGTCCTGGGCAGAGCCAGGGAGCCGCTCCCGGTGTCCCGGTCCTGGGCAGAGCCAGGGAGCCGCTCCCGGTGTCCCGGTCCTGGGCAGAGCCAGGGAGCCGCTCCCGGTGTCCCGGTCCTGGGCAGAGCCAGGGAGCCGCTCCCGGTGTCCCGGTCCTGGGCAGAGCCAGGGAGCCGCTCCCGGTGTCCCGGTCCTGGGCAGAGCCAGGGAGCCGCTCCCGGTGTCCCGGTCCTGGGCAGAGCCAGGGAGCCGCTCCCGGTGTCCCNGGGGCGCGGAGCGGGAGGGGCGCGGGGCCGGTCCGAGTGTGCGCGGGGAGCGCGGGGAGGGGGCGGCTCAGCCGCGCCGTCGCCGTGGAAACGCGCGGGGCCGCATCCGCAGGGCCGCGCTCAGCCCCGCCGCAGCTTTTCGGGGGGATGCGGGGAAAGGGGGCGTCGTCATGGAAACGCCGGGAGCCCCCCGGACCGGCCGGGCACCCCCGGGCCGCGGGACCAGGGTTAGACGGGACGGGGGAGCACAGAGCCACGCGGTGCTGCTTCGCTAAGGCACGGGTGTCATGGATGGGCTGGAGCCCCTCAGCTCTGCAGCCAGGCTGGGAGAGCTGGGAGTGTTCACCTGGAGGAGAGAAGGATTCAGGGAAATCCTAGAATCCATTCCAGCGCCTAAAGGGGCTCCAGGAGAGCTGGAGAGGGACTTGGGACAAGGGATGGAGGGACAGGACACAGGGAATGGCTTCCCACTGCCAGCAAGGTTAGACGGGATTTTGGGGAGAAATTGTTTCCTGTGAGGTGATGGGGCACCTGGCACAGGTTTCCCAGAGAAGCTGTGGCTGCCCCAGTCCTGGGAGTGTCCAAGGCCAGGCTGGACAGGACTTGGAGCGACTTGGGATAGTGGAAGGTGTCCCTGCCCGTGGCAGGGGGTGGATCAAGATGATTCTTTAAGGTCCCTCCCAACCCAAACCATTCTAAGATTATGTGTTAAACAAACAACACTCTGAGAGGAATCTGACATCATCAGTGGGGACGTGTCCTCCTCAGCAGTCAAGAGGCCCTGGAGACCAAATCTGCCTTCTTCCCCATTTTCAAATAAACCTTCAGTAGCACAGAGTAGAAAAAGGTCTTCCCATATGAATCTTTTTTTTTTTTTTTTTTTTTTTTTTTTTTTTTTTTTGCTACAAGCAGATTTGAATTGGGAGCTGAGTGAAACTCAGTCATCTGAAAAGCCAGCCAGCATTCCTCTTCTCCCATCAGTTCCCTGTTCCTGGCTAGGCTTGCTGTAATAAAACAATCATGAATTCAGAATGATGAATTCCCAGGAAACAGCTACATTAGGCAAAAAAAGGAGGAAACAGCCCTGGCTTCCCAGCAAGCCCTCTGACTGATGTAACACCAGACCATTTCCCTCTGCTTGCCTCAACTTCCATTTCCATTGCCCCTGTGCAAAGGATCTGAACTTACACCTCGGGGGCTGGGGAGCTGCCCTGGGGAAGGGGCTTGGGGGGTTTGGGCTGAGGGCGAGTGGAACAGGAGGCAGCAGAGCCCTGGCAGCCCCAAGGGTCAGCCTGCCCCAGGGGACACCAGAGGGTGACTGCCCTGCTCTGCTCTGCGCTGAGGTAGCCTCACCTCGAGTCCTGGGGACAGTTTGGGTCCCTCAGCACACAAAGGACATCCAAGGGCTGGAGTGTTTCCAGAGGAGGGGACCAGGACGGTGAAAGATTGCAAGGGCAGGACTTGGGAGGAGCAGCTGAGGCCACTTGGCCTGTTCAGCTGGGAGGAGAGAAGGCTGAGGGGTGACCCCATCACTGTCTGCACCTTCCTACTGGGGGGCAGGGGATGGAACCATCCACGGGACCCGAGGAGATGGAATGAAGCTGCCTCAGGGGAAGCTCAGGTGGGAAACCGGGAAAAGGCTGCTCAGTGCCTGGAACAAGCTCCCCAGGGAAGTGGTCATGGCAGCAAGTTCATGGAGTGTCTGGATGATGCCCTTTGTCCTATGGTTTAATTTTAGGTGGTCCTGCCAGGAGCAGGGAGCTGGAGCCAATGGTCCTTATCGGTCCCTTCCAGCTTGAGCTATTCTGTGATTCTGTGAGCTTTTGTTTACTTAATCTTAACTCTTCATAATGCTTTTATTATTTAATGTATTCTGACATGGATTACTCAGATCCACTATGCCATTAGTCCCGGGAGGCTCAATGTGTGCAGGGCTGTGCTGCTCTGGGACTCATTTGGCTGGGGTTCATCCCCACGCATCCTGCAATGGGGATGGCAGCATCCACATGTGGTAGTGCCCATCACTCCTGTCCTCATCCACAGCCATGGCCCAAAAGCCTGACAAAGACCTCATAAAACATGAAGCAACAGGAAGCTGCTGCCATCCACAGCTTTTATTTCCACTGGCAAGGTCACTGTGATGCTGTGTGTCAGTTTCACGCTTTCCAGGGGGATGTTGTGTGTGGAGAACTACAAAACAATTCTGGTCTGCTCTGCCACGTGTACACAGGTGACACCTGAATGCTGGGAGTGGTGGATTACACTTCCAGAGTCACAGAGCAACTGGTTTTAACTGTCAGCAAACAGATCCAGACCAGCCAAGTGCAGAACGTCTTTCGGAAATACTTGTTTTATATCTGCTGTTACTGTCAGCATTTACTCCATGCTTGTAGCAGAGCTGAGCAGAACAGGAGCTGCTGTCGCACCCCCCAGGTGAATTGTACAGCACCTGTCACCCCTGTGATCACAACAGACTGTGTGCTGTGGTTTTTTCCTCTCCTGTTGATGCTGAGCAGAAGAAGGAGCACAAGAGCTGTGCAGAAGAAAGCATTTTGCACTTTACCCCATCCTGAGGCAACATTGCTCCTCTCCCAGCAGCTCAGCTGCATGCTGCTGTGCACTGTGGTCACACCAGGCCCAGGAGCTGTGATCCAGTTACCACCTGGTGGCTTAACAGCACCAACTTCTTATTCCCATTTGCAGGATAATCCTGTCTCGGGAGCTACACACACCAGTAATAAATCTACACACCTGCCCTCCATCCACATGACAGCACAGACTGTCACCTCCAACCCTGCTGTCACCTGCAGCTTTCCCTCCACTGTTTTTGGTATTTTGGACTGAAATCATGGTACTCAGCTCTTACCCAAAGGAAAAACACTGGAGTAAGACTTAAGCTTCTGCTTCTAAAATTAATAAAAAGAGTATTTAAGATACTCCAAATTAGACAACTCAGCAAAAGTCACTTTCTGTAAACAAGAAGAGGATGTTGTCTTTGAGTCAGAGAATCACCCAGAATCACGCCCAAAACTTGAGTGTTAGTGCAAGCTGGTGTGAACTGCACCGAGTCATGCATTAGCTGCGGACATCTTTCCGTGGTCAGCGCTTTTTCCGTGCTGTGGATCACACCAGCTGCTGTGCCGTTCCTTCTCCCACAGGAACACACCTGTGCGCATCCAACCCAGCCTGCTAATGACACATGCCGCTGAAAGAGTAGAAGTTTATGAGCCACTTCAGAGCAGTTTGTTTATTGCAAATTTTTACTGGATTATGAAACAGCTGAAACTTCCCCTCTGACACCTACACACGTATTTAGCAAAATAGCGTGTGAGGGAGCTGTGTGAGTTAAAAGCCCATATTTTGCTATCTCATCCTTTTCGCCTAATCATGAAGAAAAAGAGGGAAAAGGGCTGATCATGGTGTAAAAGCGACCATTAAGATCCTGAGGACACATGTATAAAATTCCTGAACAGCCACCACTACACAGGGCAATATTTGTTTTAGTTGTGCGTCTCACCTTTTAAAGTAACAAGTTCCTGTTCACTTTAAACAGCCCTGACAAAGCCAGGACACAGCAAAGAGCTGCTTGCTGTGGGTGTTGCAGGAGCGTGACCCTCAAGCACATCCAAATGATGTGTTTTTAGAATGACCCCATGGTTTGCATCACCTCTCAAGGACATTCTCGGCAGCTCAGCTATTTATTGGGATTTCTAGGCTCCTCAGCCAAGTTCCTCCTTTCCCAGCTTTTGTTCTTTGGTGTATGAAATTGCTCTGTGGATGTTATAGAGCCAACCTAGAGTTCAGTAGGAATTGGAAATAGTTCAAGTTATTCCATGTGTGCATAAGAAATCCAAGAATTCTGTTTTAAATGCCCCTCCCCATTGCTCATCTAAAGGTGGTTACAATCGGGATTGGGACAGTCATCTCCCAGTAGTAAACAGAGTCCGAAACCACAGAATTAAGAGATAGAAATATTATAATAGGAAAAAGGAGCATCACTGGCTCAGGCCACTCAGCTCTGCTCCAAGCAGTGATAATGCAAGGTGAGAGACTTGTTTTAGTGTGCATCAGACACAGAAGTTGTGCTCTTCCTTATAGCAACACCATTCTTCCTGACGTAGAATCAAGTAAAAAGTGAATCAAGTTGTGTAAAAAGAGGCTGTGGCTGCTCCATCCCTGGAAGTGTCCAAGGCCAGGCTGGACAGGGCTTGGAGCAGCCTGGGATAGTGACAGGAGTCCCTGCCCATGGCAGGGGATGAGCCTGGATGGGCTTTAACCAACCCAAACCAGTCTGTGCTTCTATGATTGAGGGATGAAACTTCCATTTATGTCAAAAACCAAAATACATGAAGGGATGCTATTTTAAATATAGGAAAAGGCCAGGACCAGACTGCAAATACAGTCCCAGATTCTAGGTTTCACTTTTAACAGTAGTGTTGACTTCTCCTTCAAAATTTGCTACAGGACACATAGATTTTGTCAAATCCTGCACTCTGCATTTGATGAGAAGGCAGGCTTCTCTTTTGTCTTTCTAAAGACAAATTTATATAGATTATACCAAATGCAAAAAACAAAACAAAACAAAAAAACCGCAACAACAAAAAAAAAAAGTCAAGTAGCCCAGTACTGAAGCACATCCCCAAAAGGTTGGCTCCGGGGTTATGACAATGCCAGGTGGTTTTGCCATCAAACTATTGCTGCTACTGCAGGCAAAGCTAAACTCATGGTGCAAAATGCAGGCAGCACACAGGTCCTGCAGCCTTTTACTTTTGCATGAAGATTTATCCTAATCCCTTCACACCCAGAAGAGATCCCAGGAATAAATAATCACACTCGTGATCACACACACCAGCCTCAGCGTTCCACTCCCACAGAAAGTGCTGCCGACAGAGCTGAACACTGAAGACATTTGGGTTTTGCTGGTTCCTTACAGCATTATCAGCAGCCATGCACTTCACTGCCTGGCTCAGGACCTGGCACTACCAAAATCCTCCTGGCTTTCCAAAGGAAACCCATCCAGAAGGGTGAGTCATGCCAAGGAATCCCTGCTTCATTTGCACAGTAAAAGGCAGCAGCCAAAGGAGACAGGGAATGTGGCTACAGTAACACAGAAAGAAACCTTGCTATTTAAAGAAGTTCAGGTTAAATGCAATCCAGCCCCTCCTTGTAATTAATGAAAAAAACCATAACCATGTCACAGCAATCTCGTTTCAGAAAGCTCAGTGTAGCTGGTCAAAAGCCATCATTCTGCATCGCTGACCAAGGCCAGGCCCACAACCTCGGAGTGGCCAAGACATCCTCAGGCTGGCCCTGGGGTCAGTTTTAGAAAGAAGGAGTTGTATCTACAAAAAACCGTCAACATCTTCTCACACAAACACATATGAAAAACATGCACATGGTACCTACTGAGCTCCAAGCTCAATCCTTCTTTTGAGGAGTGTGAAGTGTATTTTACTACAAGTTCTGTTTTACGAAGAGGAGCAGTTCCCTGGGAAGTCTGACCTACTCCATGATCAGAAGCATAACCACGGCAGCTTAACTCAAGTTACATCCCCAAGTGTATCTTAGGCTGTAAACCTGGACTAAACTGTTCTTACCCAGTCTGAATTCTGTAGGAAGCCTCCAGTACTCCCTTCCCATCTCAGATCCTGCAATAATCAACACTGCAATGAGTTTTTCTACTCATTGTGCTAAAATACACCACACTCACCAAACAGCTCCAGTTTAACCCAAAAACTCCTTATCACAAATTACCACCAGGGTTGGGTGCAGATAAAACTGCAGCACCCAGGCTGATAACCTGATCTTATGGCAACACCAGGCATGGAACCACTCCAGTTCAGGTTCAAGGAATGTGAGCTAAGAACTGACCACTCCCACTAGGATCCCCTCTGCCACCAGCACGGATACTCACCTGCAACAGGCAAAGTGCAGTTTTCCAGAGATCATCAGGAAATGGTTAGAAGCTGAATTTCAAAAGAATTGTTTATAGTAGAAAGAAATTCCAGGAAAGACAAGTTGGCATCAAGTCACATTTCACACGTGCCCCGTGCCGACCCAATTCCTTTGGGCAGGTGTGTGACTTGGGAGCAGAGGTGCAGCTGTCACACCCGGCCACACCTGCAGGCAGGACAAGGTGACAAACTGGGACACAGCGAGCTCATGCTGCTCTCAGGCACACCAAGAGCCTTTCAAGAGCTCCGTGGTCTCTCACTAAACCAAAGAAATTTCTCCATAAAAGCAAGGTAAGTTGTGATTTCCCCAGCACGAGGCAGAGTAAGAATCCCATTTCACTGCAATGAACACAAGAGTTTGAGTCACCAATTTAATTTTATACAAGTCAAACTACACGTTGTATAAAGAGTACAAGGCAGTTCTAACGTTTGCTACTGCATGTTACAAAAATCAATTTAACTATAAAGGGGAATTTTTGGGACGAGTCCTATTCCACAATTTAAGTGAATTGGCAACTGTGGTTTAGCAAAGCCTTTGTTAAAACTAGAACTCTAGCTCCAAGAGATTACATTTCCAATAAAGTTCGGACCTACACACGAGAGGATTATAGTTCTCCTAGTCTGAAGCAAAATGTTAACATAAGTGAGTCAAAGGGGAGGGAAGACAGATTTCTTTACCTGCGTTTCATATCCAATGGGGATTCAGAGGCTGACAAACCATACAACATACTAGTGACTTGGACCACAGCCAAGAGACACCTTCGTGTCTGACAACAGTGACACTTGAGATTCAAGCAAGAAACGTCAGAAAGCTTTTATTCGTTCGAGTCTGGAACGAAGGGGTTTTCAGCAATACTGTAGGACACAGGTTCCGGAGTACCTTTGTTACCTTTAATACAGTCTCAGTATGGGGGAATGTTCTTTTGGCAATTTAAGGTACAACACAAGTCCTCCAATTTGAGTTTGTTGCTGGTCTAAAAATCTTCCTAGTACTGTTTCTGGTTTACACAGTCTGCAGCCTGCTTCCAAAATTAAGATAAACTGTGTGACCTGCCCAGTAAGGCAATCCTGCCTTTGGCAGCAAGCTGAAACCTATGAACCTGATGACACCCATAGTTCTAATGCCATGAAAAAAATAGGAAAAAAAGGATACTTTCAAAAAAGCCCAGATTTAAGCCTGTTTATATTCAGTTTATTTTTAATATAAAAACCACTTTGCATTTTAAGAGTAGTTAAGTTACTCCTGCAGAAATGCTATAAAATCAAACTTTCAGCTCAATTTCTACAAAAGGGGGACTTTTCCTGCTTTGTACCACCATTCCACCTTGTATTGTCAAATCTGGGATACAAATTAAGCCTTTATGCCTTAGTTCTTAGGCCATTCACTCCTGCAAGAGAAAAAACCAACTTCTGAAGTACTAACATAACACTAATGGCCTGACAGGTAGGAAAATGTTCCGTAATAGTGTGCAAGGTGAGAGGAGAGTTCTAGTCCTAATCTCTTGAACTGGATCTTGATCGCGAGCGGGACTTTGAGCGAGACCTGGAACGGGACCTGGACGCAGCTCTTTTGGGCGGTGACTCGGAGCGAGCCTTGGTAGACGGCTGCTGCTGTGGAGAGTTGGAGCGAGACCTGCTCCTGGACCTGGACTTAGACTTAGCATCCCCTTTACCATTTTCTTTGGGAGATCGAGACCTGGACCTGGATCTGGACCGGGACTTCTCAGACTTCTCCTTGGATCTGCTGTGTGAGCGTGAACCCCTGTCAGACTTGGGTTTCGATTTGCTCTTTGATCTGGACTTCCTGCTTTTGGATCTGGAACGGGAGCGGTCTTTGCTTCGTGACCTGGATTTAGATCTTTCAAAGAGAGGGAAAGCCAGTTTATTCTCCATGGCCTGCAGTGCACTTCCAGCAGCTGTAACCAGGGGTCAGTGAGGGGATTCCTATACTGGTAGCGTTAACTCTGGGGCACTTACCGGGAACGACTTTTGGAGACACTACGGGATCTGCTGCGGCTGCTCCGACTTCTCCGACTTCTGCTTCTAGACCGTCTCCTGGATCGTGACCTGCAAACATTTAAAAGATAATTCACCCTCTTCTCTTTGTCTGGTATCCCCTGCATCATCAAGTAGAGAACGGAAGATCACCTTGTTACAAGCCCCCTGCCACGGTCAGGGGGGCACCTTCCACTATCCCAGGTTGCTCCAAGCCCCCTCCAACCTGGCCTTGAACTCTTCCAGGGCTGGGGCAGCCACAGCTTGTCTGGAAAACCCACACTCACAAGGAAGAATGTCTTCCTGAATGCATCTAATACCTTATGCTATCTAGTAGCATAATCTAACAGAGAAAAGCTGCTACAGAACTACTCAAGAGCAAGGGTGGCCCCACCAGGGTCGGTTCAACATAGTGTCACTGAATCACAGTGAATCTGAGGTTTCACTTGTGAAAAAACTGCTCCAACCTGGCTTTGCTGTATGACGTAAAATTATTCCTTCCTGAGGCCTCCTCCTATTCTTAAACCATCAGCTAAAGGTAACTGCTGCAGGTAGGGCACCCATCCCCATGTGGAGTGTAACTACTCTTGCGGCAGTGACCAGCGTGTCCCCAGAGTTACCTGGACCTGCTGCCAGAGTAGGATCGCCTGTGGCTGGAGCGTGGCTTGTCCTCCACCAGCCTGATCTTCCTGCCATTTATCTCTGTGCCATCCAGCTTGTCCAGGGCACGCTTCATGTCCGAGTACGACCGGAACTCGATCACTCCTTCATTTGTACGCTCTTTGTGGGCATCTGCATAGGTCACCTCCCCAGCCTGCCTCATGAAATCCTGCAGGGAGCACAGGGCAGTTACAGAACACAGGGCACTGCAAGCAACACTCATTGTGCACAAAGACTTTTTAATTATTCTACCGCATCAAAATCAGCATTGCTATTAAAAGGAAGCTATTGCTTCCTGATATTCACAACAGACTCCACACAGAACATCAATACCTACTTTCAAATCCTGCCAACTACAGCGACTGGAAAGGTTCTCAACAATCAGCCTGAACTCTGTACGAACGGGTGGTCCGTATTTATCTCGTCCCGATTGTCTCCGACTGCTATATCCGCCACCACCCCCACCTTGATTGTACAAAGAAACAAAGTTAGGTCGTCTCCTAGCATGAAGGAAGCTCAATGTTCTGAAAAAGTTAGTTTAACAGTCATATTTACTGGAGTAGGACTTTATTTCGCTAAGCCTCCAATAAACTTTGCAATTTTGCCATGATCTATATTAATGGCAAATCAAACAGACTAACATCCTACAAGTCTGTGCTCCTAGGATCTGTTAGAGAGTGACTGCTCCTTATTAGATTCACCTTGCTAAGTTTTATTTTACAGAACATTGTAAAATATAAAACTTAACTGATTACATGCATTTCTACATTTTACAAAAACGTTTACTAGTTACACTAAGTACTTACATCACAGTATGAGGTTTTTGGTGGTGGTTTGGCCACAAAACACGCAAGGTAACAGTCACCTAGTTCAGTTTAACCAGTTTTGTCTAACCCTTGGAATCCTCACCATCACCCTGCGTCTAATGGCAAAAGGCTGCTGTCGTCATGGCTTCCGGTAAGGTCAGCCAAAGGGTCATAGGGCAAGGGTCACACAATGTATGGAAAAGCCATGGCCAGGAAAGGCAGTCATCTTAGCCTCAGTGGACACAGCCTCAGCCCCACTGGTCACTTTTAAATTGAAACATCAAGGACTTGTTAAAAAGTTTGAATTGAACATGCAACAATTTTAAAACAACATACATTTGATTCTTTTTACAAAGACAGAAACCCACCCCCCCCAACACCACACTTCCAGACACCACCGAAAAATCAACCTCAGTACTTTTAATTACAGTACTAGGCCGTTCAAGCTCTACAGAGCTCAGCTCAAGAAGCTACACGAGCGAGCTGAGCATAGAAATATTTACAATGCCCCCCGTTAGCACAACAGATTCCTGCTCCAAAACCTCCCCCCGCCCCTCCCATATATCCAACTGAATCAATCACATGAAAGTTCACAGCTGAGCGATTCTCCCCCAGTTACACAACGATTTTTATATATTAACATTACTGATGCAACATCGCTGTCACATCTAAACGCTCCCAGGAATACTGGAGCCGTTAATAGCACAGCAAACCCTTTTTATACGGCAACGATTTCGCAGCCACAACTGCTCCGGGATACCCGAGCGTGCCGTTGGTGCCGGGGAAAACACTGCAGCCCCAGCGGGACGCCGGGTACACCCGCCAGCGATCCCCCCAGCCCCGGGGCTCGGTGCCAGCC
>VZRN01000076.1:61878-81012 GCA_013397935.1 Dasyornis broadbenti
CCGGCGCTCGGCCCCGGCCGAGCCCCACCCGCCCCGCCCCTGCCCGCCGCCGCCCCGAGCCCCGCGGGGAGGGACGGGCCCGGACTCACTGCGGCTGCTGTAGCTGTAGCCGTCCCTGTCGCGGCGGGGGCCGCGGGCGTGCTCCACGATCACCCGCTCCCCGCACAGGTCCTTCCCGTTCAGCTCGTACACGGCATCGTCGGCGTCGCGGGAGTCCTCGAACTCCACGAAGCCGTAGCTGGGCGGAGGAGAAAGACCCGGTCAGGCAGCAGCGGGGACACAATGTCACGGCCGTGGGTTCATGTCGCGGCCCCCGGTCCATGCCGCGAGCCCCGGGACGATGCCGCGGCCCCCCCGCTCCGCTCCCCCCCTCGGCCGCCATCTTGCGCCGGCGCCACGCGGCAGCGGCAGCGACATGGACGGGCCATGCCTGGCCCGGGGCCCTCGGGAGGGGCGGACGGACGAACGGTGCTCACCCGTTTTTGAGATCGACCTCGAGCAGGCGGCCGTAGCCGCTGAAGAAGCGCTGGATGTCCTTCTCCCGGACGTGGTAGCTCAGGCGGCCAATATAGACGCGCGGCATGTCCGCGGCGGGGGGGAGTAGGGGAGGAAAGGAGAGGAGGAGGAAAAGGAAGGGGAAGGAAGAGAGAGAGAGAAAGAGAAGGAGAAAGAGAGAAGGAGCGAGAGCGCTGGCGGCGCAAGGGGCGGACGCTCTAGGGGCCCGCTCCGAACGACCGGGCCTGGCGCACCACAATGGCGCCCGCCGCCCGCCGCCGTTTTTATACCCGGAGGCGGAGCCCGCGCTGACGTCACCACGCCGCCGCGCGCTCTCGAGTGGGCGGTGGCTGAGCGTTGCGCGCGCGCGCACGGAGCTCGGCGCATGCGCAGGCTCTGTGCTCCGGTCAGTCCCGCAAAGTTCTCAGGGTCAGTCCCAGAGAGTTGCGAGGGTCAGTCCTGCAGAGCCCCATCAGAGCTTCCTGACAGCCCAAGCTGCCCCAAGGGCTCCCTCTGTGGGGTCCTTTCTAGGCACGGCTGCGTGGGAGAATCCCAAACACCAGCCCAGAGTCCCCAAGAGCGTGTCCTGACCTCGCTTTAATGTTCTCAATTAGGAAAATTCTCCCAATCTGTTGATAAAAATCCTCTCAATATGTTGATAAAAGCATTGCTACAGTCTGCTGGGCTTTACATTCAAATTTTTATAGTGTACACTATGATTTGTATATTTGAGCTGAACTTTTATATCCTATAGGCCTTCTAATATATCTAATAAATATACTTATAATGTGTTACATTAAAAATTTTTGCACAAACATATATTCTAATGAAGATAACAGTTTTACATTGCACACTTCACAACTGAAATAGTGAAAAAGCCATGTTTAGTCCTACTCCAGGATTCTTCCTAGCTGCTTTAAAAGCAACTCGTGTTCACCTCATGCTTCTGTGCTGGAATACCCCTGTCTGTGACAGCCCAGGGCACCACCACTGCCTTCAAGGTGTTGTCCTAATTGAATCTGTAACAAAGCAACTGCTGAGTTTGAGTTACAGAACTGAGATTCCCGACTTGTTGAGGGCTAATATTTGGCTTGGGATTATTTCCTGTAATCTGTTGTCAGAGGAACCCTCGGTGTGAAATTCATATTCATTCTCCAGCCATGCCAGCAGCAGGTATGGCCATATATGAGTGGCTCATGAAAACAGACTAAAATATGCATATCATGAATTTATTATCCACCAGCTGTGTGTTGCCAGGCTGGTGTCTCAGGATGCTGCTGTCAAGTGTCCAACTGTTCCTGTTGCACTTCCCTCTCCCATCACCCCATCCTCATCCCACCTCTCTGACTGGGAACCCAGTTCTGAACCTGGAGGCTGCTCCAGAGGCAAAATGGGGACGTTTTCTCCCATATTCCCATAGCTTCTCTGTGGGAATCCCACAGGCACTGACACCAGAGGGATTCACCTGCAAAATGCCCCAACTCAGTTCAGATGTTCCTGGGAGGTGGGGCCATGGGGTGCTTTGCTGTCGGAGTCATTCCCATCTTCCCCGGGTGTTTCACCTTCATCTTCCTTGTGTGTGTGGGGAATGGAGGGAGAGCAGAAGGCAGGAGGTGTCCCTGTGGCACCTGAAAGTGTGTGGCCCTGCCTATAAGGGTGCCTTCTTCTTGCACATGGCTTCTTCTCTCCAAAATTCAGGATCAGGGAGCATTGCAGGGTATAATGTTCTCTTCCATAGGACGGGGGGGAAGAAAGCAAAGGGACAAAGAAGTGATACCTCAAAGACAGGCCATAGCAAATCAGTGAGCTTCAAATGAGTGATTTCCTATGAATTTTTAGTCCTCCAGCTGCAATTCCTAAGGATTTTAAGTTCTCTGATCTGTTACAACATGAAAGCTCCAAAAGCTACTGGCATCCAGTCGCGGCACAAACTAAAGCTGCCTCTCAGTCAGGTGGGGCATGGGTGATGTTAGCAGCTCCCAGGAGCTGATCAAGCAGCCCATCCATCTGCTGTGCCTTAGCACCTCTGTCAGAGCCATCCCAGTCACTGACTCCTGGGTTTGGATCAAAATGGGACCCCCGACACAAACGTAGAGAACTGCTGAACTGACTGTGACTGTTTCTGTGCATCAGCGCTGGGATGGGACTTCTTTCCACTGTTTTCTTTTGCAAAATGTCAGGGAATGTCCTCATTTGCCTGGTGGGTCCCCTCTGGGCTTGGTCTTTGAAGTGCCCAGTGGAGGAGAGCAGCTAAGCATGATGCACGTGGGCTCTGCTGGCTCTCAGACACCTGCTCTCTCTTCTGCCAATGATTCATTCCTCCATGACCCCTCCATGAGAGCAGGGGCTCCCAGCATGGCTCTGAGTGGGTGTTGGTACAGCTTGAAGTCACACATGCCGAGAGAAATGGGTATCCTTGGACTCTGAAAATGTTTGTTCTTCTGCCCAGTGGCACCAGCTGATTTTATGTGAGCTTACTGCATCTCCCACATGGTCACAGACTCCAGCCAAAATTCTCTCTCTACTCCAGGCAGAGGAGGCAGGATGTCCTGCCTGCCCCTGAGAAGGCCACAGGAGGAATGTCATCAATTTTGTGCTCACAAAAAGCATTAATTGCACTCTGAACCCAAATTTCTCCTTTTATTGAACTTGGGGACTGTATGAAAGGGCTGTTGTCTCAGCTTCTCCTACGTGTACTTATATAAAATCAATTGATCTCTCCACATGGAGTGTCTAGATCCAGCTGGCACACTGCTGGGTTAATAACATTGCTGCTTGAGGCTGGGGTGGGGTTAATTCTCCTCACAGAAGCTGGTGTAGGCTGTGTTTGGGATCTGTGCTGGAAACAGTCCTGGTAACTCAGGGGTGTTTTAGTTACTGAGCAGGGCTGGCACAGCCAGGGGCGGCTCTGCTCCTCACTCCTCCCGCAGGAGGAGTGCACAAGGAATTGGGGGGACACAGCAGGGACAGCTGAGCACAGCTGACTCCAGGGACATTCCAGGCCGTAATGTCTTCCAGGGAAGAAGGAGGAATGGGGGATGTTCAGAGTGATGACAATTGTCTGCCTAATGATGCAGCCCAGCTGTCCTGGGCGTAGCTGAGCACCTGCCTTCCCATAGCAAGTGGGGAATGAATCCCTTGCTTTGCTTTGCCTGTGTGTGCAGCAACCCACATCAGTCCTTTTTGCTGCCTGCTGAGGGGCTCCAAGCATCTGAGGTAGTGACAGGTTTGATTGGAATGTGCTAGGTGGAATCTCTAGGTGTGAGTGCTGTTGAGCTGCTAATTGACAGCTCCTGTGCTCGCTAAGGGCTCAGTTCACCATGGATTGAAGCCTTGTGCTCGTTAGTGACAGCTTTTGGTGTTCCCTGCTGGCTGTGGTGCCGATCATCTCGCTGTGCTGTGCCTGGGAAAGCCTGGATAACAGCCAGGGGAGATGTGGCACCACTGCTGTGTCTGTGCAGGGCTGTCTGGGCAGGCTGGGGCTCCAGGTGAGCTCCAGTCGAAGAGGTTGGGACCTGTGCATGAGCAGGTTCTCTCCTAAAGGGACTGGGACCTGGGGATGAGCCCACATGCGAGCAGGGAACCCTGACGCATCTGATAACTCCACACCAGAGCAGGTACTTCTAGAAGTGTCTGGCTGTGGTCATATCCATCCTGCAAAAGCTGTACCTCCAAAGGGGTTGTGGCCCAAGGATAAATCCATGCTGGAGCGGAGACATCTCAGAGCATTGGGTGCTGTGGGATGAGTCCATGCTGCAGCAGGTGTACCTTGAACATCCATGGCTGTGCATGAGGCTGTGCTGGAGCACTTGAAACGGTGTAGCCTTGGATTAGCACTCACAGAGGAATGAAAGCAGGGTAGGGCCTTTCCTGCCAGCCTTCTTCCTGTGGTTCCTGCCACATTCCTTAGCGATTGTGCTGGCTGCCCAGCAGAGGGGTGTAGAAACCAGCACAGGCACCAGACCCGCTCCCATTGCTCCCAGTTCCTCATCCCCGCTGCCTCCTGCTCCCATCCCTCTCTCTGCACGTGTTGGAGGTTGGTGGGACAGGAGGGAGGTGGGCAGGGAGGTGATGAAGGGGGTGAGAAGGAGCCAGCCAAGCCACCCAGGAGCTGCTGGTGCCATGGCCCAGGGCACAGCCCCGGTCTGGGCACACACAGGGCTGTGCCTTGGCCATCAGTGGGCACAGGCAGTGCATGGACACGATGCCAGCCTGGCATCGCCAGGACCGGGGATTCTGGCAGGGATCATGAGGTGAGGGAACCCCCAGGGATGCTCCAGTTGGTTACAGCAGCTCCCAGACTTTCCTGGATTTATTTGCTTGGAGTGTGTGGCTGGTTGAGAAAGCTGCTGCCTCTGTCCACATGCAATGGGAATGAAGGTGTGTGGTGTCCCTTGGGAGCTCTGGCCATCCTTTGACCCCACAGGTGACAGGAGCAGGCTGTGTGTGGTAGCTCCTCTCACATCCTGTCCTCTCCACCTTTGCAGGCTGCTCTGCCTGTGCCTGGATGTGTGCTCTCCTAACGAGGCACTTCGGGGCCTTTCAAATCGGCTCCAAATTTCCTTCTCTCCATCTGCTTCCCAGCCCCTGTCCATCTGCTCTGTCAGGCCTGGCTGACATTTGTCGCCGTGGGGTGGCTTTTGGGCGGTGCAGCAGCCCCTGGGACGCCCGAGCAGCACTCTCTGCCCATCTCCAATGTCTGCCAGAGCAGTGGCCAGGATGACCATTAGTGCCCAGCCCCTGCAGGCTCTGCCCACACCCAGTCCTGCCTGTCGCTGTCCCTGGGTGCTCCACTCTGCCAGCCCTCTGGTGCCAGTGTTGGGGGATCTTGGGATGGGGAAAGCCTGGCACAGGTGGATGGGGATGGGACTCCAAAACCTCAGTCGGGTCTGAGGATGGTGATTTGCTGAGTCCCTCTGCATGCCTCCCTGGGGGACTTCTATTCCCTTCCCCAGCTATTTGCCTTCCACTGGGGTCCAGCACTTTTGACTCTGAATAAAAGCCAGAAGTTCCCTGTGACATTGCGGCAGAAGTGTTGAGTCATTAAACTGACATCCCTGAAAATGCTCTTTGCATTAAGGAGATTTATCACAGATGTATTTATTTAAAAAAAAAAAAAAACAACTCTTTAACTTCTGTGAATCCTTCCTGTGAGTCCTTCACTGTGCTGCCCACGATACTTGGCCTCTTTGGTTCAAGCTGAAACTGATTTAGCATTAAAAATGTCATTGCCAACAGTATTAATAACACCTAAACCCTTATGGGTGGAAATCCAAAGAGCTGATCTCCTCTCTGGGAGGAGATCAAAGAGCTGATCTCTCTGAAGCAGCCTGCCAGTGTTCTTTCCCAACCACGGGGAAGGGGCAGAGTTTGCAACAGTGGGAGCTGGAATAAAATATTTCTGGGATGAAGTGGAGGGTTAAGGCTTGGCAGCAGAATTCCTGACCTGCTGGTGCAGCAGTCCAGGCACCCACAGAGCCATTAGCTTGGAAAAGACCATGAGCTCATCAAAGCCCACCCATTAGCCCAGCACTGCCGGGTCACAGAGCTGGTGGGATGTGGAAGCTGTGCCCAGGCCCTTGGCTCTGACAGCTGTGCCAGCCTGGTCGCTAGGAGGCTCTCCTTGGAATGCCAGCAAGGATTTCAGCTGGAGCACCACAGTGAAGCCAAGCAGGAAGGTGGAACCCTGCTGCCAGAGGTTCTGGAGGAGCCTCAGCTCTGGAACATCTGGTGAGCAGAGCAGAAGTGTGGGGAGAAGTTGTCAGGAGCTGTGACAGTGGTGGATGAGGTGATGTCCCTCTGGGGGACACATGGAGGAATCTGGCATATAGGAGTGGGGTGGGTTAGGCAATGGTTTGTAGGCAATGACCCTTCACTGCCCAGGGAGGGGAAGACTGTTTCATTAATTCATTCACTCTGGCAGGACCTTAGAGCGTTCCTGTCCAGTCAGGAGAGCAGCTCAGAGCTCAGCTGCTTATCCTGAGCATGTAATGAATGATATAAGACTTCCACACAAGGATAAACATTATCAAATAATTTATTCTTAGATCTTTATACATCAGCAGAGATAGAGATTTATTTTCAGCAGTGCAAACAGCTTTCCACGAAGGTTGTGTCTTCGGGCTTTGAATTAAGATGTGTTGAGTTTATTTTTCTCTGCCACAGCTTTATGTGACCAGACTTCAGAATTAACCTGGTAAATCCAGCAGAACATCTCTGGGCTCTGCCAAGTGAGAGAGAGAGAGATTTAATGGCACACATAACTGAATGGAAGAATGACCCCAGTGCAGGTAACTGCTGGTACACCTGGGCTGTGCTTTGGGCTGAGTTCACAGGGCCTGGGCTGGAAGGTGCTGAAAGGAAAACAGTTTTGTACCTTTTAAATGACACAGAGCAAGTGATCAACCTGTTTGTGGATTTTTTTCAAAAAAGAAAAGCTACTGTACTGTAAGAGTAGTTTGTTAATTTGCTTCTCCCCTGATTTTACTGAGTTGATTTTTAGTTTCCTTCTATTTCAAGGGCGTTACAGATGCTCATATTAAGAAGAAGTTTTCACTCATGGCTTAATTTTACCCTTTTCCCATGACTTGCTGACAAGCCTGTTTATAAGAATTGTTTAGTTTTCACTTAGTACAAACACAGATGGAAGAATGTTTGATTTAATAAGAAGATTGTCTGGATGTCATTTAACAAGCTAATTTTCTTTTTCTTTTTATAGTAAAACCTGAAATACATCCACAGAAAAATAAAACCCGTGGCTGTACCATTTGCCATGTGATATGAAGATGTAGGATCTGGCTGCATTCCTGGCACCTGAGTGGTGGCCCAGCAGTGCAGAGGGATGCCCACAGGCAGCAGATCAGTGGGTTTTCACTGGGATGGGGCGTGGATCTGAGATTTTCCGTGAGATGGCACAGAGGACTTTGAAACACTCTTGCTGTCACTATGGTGACCTCCCCATCTGTTACAAATGTGGGTGATGTGCAGGGATTTCCCACTGCCTCCTGCATCCCTTGCTGCTCCAACAGAGAGCTGGGCTGAGCCTGAAGCAAGACATTCCCCAGCCCTCTCAGCAGGGGCAATGCCATGGTGATGACCAGGAGAGCCCCAGGGAAGGCTGCAGTACCAGGGGCCGGCATGACGAATTGCCTCACCAGCCACTTCCCAAAGCTGCTCCAGTGGCCTGTTTTCCACCGTGGGAATGAAGCCTTGAGATTTAGGAGCCACTTGGCCAGCTGAATCTGAGCCTTCAAGTCCTTACAGCAATTCCAACCTCCTAGGACTCACCTAAGTTTGCCCTAGGCCAGGCCTTAATGCAGGCCCGGCTCACAGGCCCTGTACAAAACCCATGGATACAGCCAGGGGATACAGGGATGTAGGGAGAAAAGCAGGGAGAGAAGTGGTGGTGTTAAATCTGAAAACACCTCAAGTTGCTTTTGGGCGATGGTGGGGGAGAGGAGCTATTTTGCTTAGGCAGTCCTGGAGCAGGGTCTCTGCATCTCCTCCCTGTGCTCCTGCACAGGGAGAGCTCTGGGAAGGTGGCTCAGAGCCTGGCCTGGGCCCTGTGCCTGTGCCATGTGTCCTCCCCGGGATAAGAGATCCCCGAGGTGTGCACAGGGGTGAAGTTCAGCCTGGAGGTGACACTTGGTGTGCAAAATGCCTTGCTCAGCAACGTGAAGAAGCAATCAGCCTGTCTGCGTGTGACCTTCCCTGCTCCTGGTGATCGATCTGGAGACATCAGCACCTTCTAATAATGCTGCAGTGCCAGGGGGGATGGAAAACAGATTGTTTGGCCTGCCCCTGTCTGAGTGCAGTGACTCAGGGAAGCTCTTTGGGTAACTCAGGGATCAGCACCCACCTGACACCTCCAATTTATACTTTCCTCTGGCACAATTTGAGGCCGTTTCCTCTCGTCCTGTCACTTGTTCCTTAGGAGCAGAGCCCGACCCCCACCTGGCTGCACCTTCCTGTCACAGGGAGTTGTAGAGAGAGAGAAGGTGCCCCCTGAGCCTCCTTTTCTCCAGGCTGAGCCTCCTACAGCTCCCTCAGCTGCTCCTGGTGCTCCAGACCCTTCCCCAGCTCTGTTCCCTTCCCTGGACACACTCCAGCCCCTCCATGTCCTTCTTGCCGTGAGAGGCCCAGAACTGGATACAGGACTCGAGGTGTGACCTGAGCACTGCCCAGCACGGGGGACAGGCACTGCTGGCCACACCAGAGCTGGTATAAGCCAGGTGCCACTGGTCTTTTGCCCACCTGAGGACACTGGTGGGGGAATCCTGCACCCCCCAGCCCTGGTGCAGTGACTTTGTCAAGCTCCATAGTGCTGGGACTCCGCTGGGATTTCTGCTTTGCTCAGTGGTTCAGGCACTGATTCTGTGAGTTCCTGGGAGCTTCCTACATCCAGCTGACGTCCTCTGGTCCTCCCACATGGAGGGACTGGATGGTGGTTACTGCTCCAGCATCTGCCTGGTGGGTTTCTCCGATTCATGCCAAGTTAGCACAAAATGATCAAAGCAGCCAGTCAAAACTCCTTCTTTTTCCCTGCAGATCATTGGTGGCAGAGATTTTGATCCCTTTGAAGGGAAGAGCTAATTAACAACTCGCTGAATTAAGTAGAAGGTGCAGTGTATGTACTGACTTTTTGCTGTTTTCGGGGCTGTCATGAAGATTACTCATCCCGAGGAAATAATCGTTTCCATAGCGACTGATGTACTTGGTAGGGGAAGAATTGGAGACACAAATAACAAAGACAAAGGCCAAATCTATAACGCAAAGAGGCGGATGCAAACACAATAAACCCCAGGCTGCGGTGAGATGCTGTGGGGGGATCCCTGGAGCAGGGGAGGGTGGGAAGGACTTGGACAGGGTGAAGGGCTGCAGGGCTTGCTGCAAGCATCTCTTCCAGGGAGTTCAGGTGGTTACTACTGCAGGATTTCTTGCTCAAAAACTTCCACAGGCCTCCTGAAAAACACAGGGATTTTCAAGCTAGCCCAGGATGTGCAGAAAGAGCAATGTTTGAAAGATAAGCAGAAACTGAATCTTCCCTTCACCTCTGCTGTGGGATCACACTGACTCATCCAGGTGAGTGATCCACCAGGCTGTGAGTCCTGTTTTTACACAGCCCTGAAGTTCAGTGATCTCATACACAAGAACAAACTGCCTCCACCTGCCAGCACCAGCTCCCTGTTGGCTCCTGAGTTACAGGGACTGCAGAGGAATGTGCCTGGAGCAGCCTGGCCCTAGCCCACAGCACCCAGCTCGCAGCCCCTGGACAGAGCTGCAGGCTCCAAATGTTTCACATTCCAGTCTTCTGGAGCCCATTAACCACAGGGGCTGGGAAACTGGTTGGGTGAGGGCTGACCTGGACATTATTTATCCTCTGTCAGTGCAAGAGGGGGATGCTTTGACCTCTAAGGTGTCCATAACCCTGCAACAACCTATTTTACAGCCACTGCTTGAGAACTCCTTGCTTTTTCCACTACACTTCTGTCTTTGTCTTTGAGATCAGAGTAAGCCTGGTAGAGGACAGGATTTACCAATGCAAAGGTACAGCACCTGCCCAGGTTCCCAGCTCAGCAGGAGCCTGGTTTGTTCCATGACTTGGTCCCAGTGTGTCACCATGGAGCATCAGAGCAAGCGAGGGCAGGTGCAACCCTGGGGTACAAATGCTGCACCGGGCCCAGAAGAATCACAGGCCCAGTTTCCAAAGTTGCCGGCATCGCCCAGTGTCTCCCTGGTAAGAGTCTGGGCCAGCCTGATGCCAAAGTGTCCAGGATTCATGGACCTCCTGCCTGCTTCCAACCTGAACCATTCTAGGATTCTTTGATTCTTCTGTGAATCTTCTGTGATTCTTCTGGGAAGTTGCCTCCAACCCAGCAGCCACAGTGCTGCCTGGAACACATGGGAAATTTGGCAGCAGGGGTGGCTGAGGGAAGGGATGAGGAAGGAGATGCTGAGCTGAATAAAAATGCGTGAACAAGGAGGGTTGATACTGGCAATTCCCTTCTGGCTCTGCCTCCTGAGCTCCACGAGCTGTGGATAAATGCTCTGCCAGGTGTCAGACAGACCCTGAGGTTTCAGGGCTGTGACAGCCTCTGTGCTCTTGCTGCCAGGCTCTCCCCTGTCAGAGCCATCCTGTACAGCTACAGGCTGGCAAGGAGGATTCCACCTCTTGTTCCTCGGTCTTCTCCCTGAAGAAATGGACCTGGAAGTGCCGTGGCAGCAGCGGGACTGCAGCTCTGACTCTGGCTTGGCAGCAGCTCCCTCACTGCATCCCCAGCTCCCTGCAGAGTGTGCAGTGTTACAAAACACACCTCCTGCCTGCTCGAGTGCCTCTGCCTCCTGCAAATATCCCTGAGGTCTCTTACGTAAGCCAGGGCTGGTTTGCTAAGGCAGAAGAACATTTCCAAGGAAGATGAGAACTAGCATTGCTGCTGCCCAAAGTAAACCCGAATCCTGGTGTCTGGGGCAGCAGGAAGAAGGAGGGGCACATTAGGACGGGTGAGTCTTAATGGTGATCCCACCAGCCAGAGCTCTGAGCTGCCCCATCCTTACTCTCCCAGGTTGGACTTGACTGTCTTAATGGTCTTTTCTATCCGTAATGATTCTGTGCACAAAGGAATTTGCAGCTTATTGGACTGGCCAGCTGGGCAGTTAGTGGTCAGAACTTTCCTCCAGGAGTCAAACACATCTGCTGGCGGGTGGGCTGGATGCTGGGCCCTCCACTGGTGGCACTGGAGTGACCCCCCTGTATGGGGCTGGGGTGTGTCAGCAGGGACAGGGACCTCCCTGACCACCTGATGGACACAGCCCTTGGAAGAGCATCCCCTGGTGCTGCTGGCTGTGTTTGCCAGCATGTTGCAAACCCCGGATTTCAAGGTTGGATAATGCCATCATCCCAAATCTTGGGATGCTGCTTTTAGCACTGAAAAATGTTTAATCACAGGCTGGCAAATTCCCTCTCACTATTTTTGGTTCTGGGACATCTTCAAGCAATTCCATTCTTTTGGAAACCTGTGGGGATTTGTCTGTGAAAAGTGGGATCGTTACTGCTGGGAAAAGAGTAAAGGGCACCATGGCAGCACTGAAGCCATGTCTGGGCACCTGTGGGGCCTTAGGGCTGGAGCTACGGAATGGGAGAAATACAGAAAGGCATGGAATGGCATTGGGGATGGGGATGGGATGCATTGTCCTGCACCAGGGAGACTTTTTACACAGGCAGTGATAGGAAGAAAGGGTTTTAAAGTAAAAGAGGAGAGATTTAAATCAGATTTTAGGAAGAAATTTGTGAGGGTGGTGAGGCCCTGACACAGGGAAACTGTGGCTGTCCCTAGATCCCTGGAAGTGTTCAAGGCCAGGTAGAATGGGGTTTGGAGCAGCCTGGGATAGTGGAAGGTGTCCCTGCCCATGGCAGGGGGTGGCACTGGATGGTCTGTAATGTCATTCCAACCCAAACCATTCTGGGATTCCAGGATTCCAGGATTTCTCACTGGGTGCAGAATGCCAGGCTGTGTCTGAGCTCCTGGGCAGAGTCTATCCCTGGCGGGTTGGTAGCCTCAGGTGGTGTCTCCAGTGTGGGACAGAACCAGAACTCGCCCTTCGCTGATCACCTGGAACACAAAGCCGTGCTGACAAACCCTGGTGACAAAAAGGCTTTGGGCTCCCACGTCTCCCAGCACCTCTGAGTCTGACAGTGATGTGGCACAGCCTGGGCTGCTCTGACCTGCAGCTCCTTCTTCGGGGCTGGCTCAGACATCAGCTTGTTGCTGTGTCATTTCCAATTGCTTTGATTTCCTCCTGCTGCCGGTCTCTCCGTCCCTAAGTCCCTCTGATAAGAAATGAACTATTGATCCACACACGGCATTTCAGAGGGAGAGACTGTCCTGGCCTCCACTGCAGGTGGGAATAACAGGATTAAATGTTTGGCTAATGCTGGATCTGGGGCTGGCTTGGACCTGAGCAGGGGTTCAGCCCAAAGGGTAGGTTCCCTGTGAGCCCTTCCTGACCCAGCTCTTCTGTGCCCCTCTGGAGCCGTGGGAGCTGCATCCAGAGGTGCCATGGAAGAGCTGACTGAGCCAGGGTGGCTCATGCAAAGGCCCCTCCTATCTGTGCCATGGGCTGTCACACTCCGGTGCTTTGGCCACCAGGAAGCAAAACCTCCTGCCCAAGTGGGTCCTTTGTGTCCCTGCTCTCCCGGTACCCATCTGTCCAAGTGGAGTCCAGGGCCTTGGGATGACAGGGGGTCATCCTGGTACTTGATGCAAGGACCTCCCTCCTCCACAGGGAGCTCTGCAGGTTAATTACCTCAAAGCAAACATTAATTTGACACTTTCCACCTTTCCTGACCACTGTCTCCATGCAGGCCTTGGGAGCATAGGACTTGCTTTTCCAGTGAGGACCCTGAGATTTTCCAAGTAACCTGATTTCGTTGTCGTTTCCTCACCTCCTTTCTGCCCCACTGATCAGTCTCAGAAAAAAATGACTTTTTCCTTTTGCCACTCTCCTGTCTCAGAGACAGGTCACTCACCTCACCTCGCTGGGCTTTGGTGGAACTGAATGCAGGGCTTGGATTCTCCTTGGGGCTCTCCATCCCCTTGCCCAGACAGGAACCTGCCAGAACTCCAGAAGCGTTTGGAAAACATTCTCAGGCACATTTTGGAATTGTTGGGGTGTCCTGTGCAGGGCCAGGAGCAGGACTGGATGTGAGTCCCTTCTAACTCAGGATATTCTGTGAACCTGACCTTTGCGGACCCCACAGAGAGCCTTCAGCATCCATCCATAGCGAAGCTCTGCTCTCAGGAGACCTTGCTTGGGACCCTGCGGAGCATCCAGCTGTGATTCAGAGGAGGTGGGACAGGAGTGTTTTTCTCCGAGTGGGAACAGCACTGGAGGGCTGGTGGCCTCAGTGGGAGAGTGACTCCTGCATTTCCCCACCTGCCAGAGACCATGATTTTGACCCACAGGTCTCCTCTGCGGTACTGGGAAGCTTCGATTCACCAGGATGCACGGGGTGCTTGGAGTGCCTGAGCAGGGAGGTACTTGAGGAGCAGCCAATTAGCTCAGTATGATGAGCCTTAAATACTTGCCTTGTCGTCCCCCTCTTCTAGCTGCTGCCTTCTTTGTGTTCAGCCCTGCATCCAGGTTTCCATAGGCATTTACTCCTCTCTTTGCTTCTGTGATTACTTATAATTCCTGTTTAAATTCTTCTCATTTTCACAGTGTAATTAGGCAGATGAGCGGCTTTTGTTCTGCAGTCAAAAAGCAATTAGCTGTGCTTTTTGCTTGGTGGTTGTTTTTTAATTAGGACTTTGTTGATGGCTTTTGTCCTAAACACAAAATAAGGGTTGAGGGGTTTATGGGCTGCAGCTGCTGCCCAGGGCGGGAGGGACTCCCTGCCTGCTCCCTGGCTGTTCCCTGCCTGCCCGGGGAGGTGGCCCAGAGCTGTCCCTGCCATTCTCTCCCAGCCAGGTCCCAGCCTTTCAGCTCCTGTCCCAAGGTGTCTGTGCAGGAACAGAGCTGGGGTGAGGCAGCTCAGAGAATCATGGAATATCCCGAGCTGGAAGGGACCCACATGGATCACCAACTCCAACTCCTGGCCCTGCATAGACACCCCAACAATCCCTCCCTGTGCCTGAGAGCCTTGTCCAGTTGTTGCTGCAGGTGGTCACTGCTTGTTTCAATGCCCCACAGAGAGATGCTCCTGGGGGTCTGCTGTGCACTTCTTTTCCTCTCACAGAATCGTTTGGGTTGGAAAAGCCCTCTAAGATCATCCAGTCCAACCCTTAAACCAGAACTGCTAAGGCCGCCACTAAACCATGTTCTCAGGTGCCACATAGAGATACTTTTTTAACATTTCCAGGGATGGTGACTCCACAGTTTGTTCCAATGCCTGATCACCCTTTCAATTAAGAAATTTTCCCTAATATCCAATCTAATATCCCCCTAGCAGAACTTGAGGCCATTTCCTGTCCTCCTGTCCCTTGTTCCCTGGGGCTGGGGGTTATCTAGGATGAAGGTGGCCTCAGGCTGTCCTGGCTGCTGGCCAGTCCCCAGAGCCCCAGGGCCCAGCCTGTCCCCCCTCTCCCCTCCCCACACCAGGGCAGGTGTTTGCAGTGTAGGTGTGGGTATCCACAGAGGGTTTTGGAGCTGTATCTCAAAGTGTTTTGGGGAAAAATCAGAGCAGGTGCCCAGCACCCAGCACCCTCCACAGGGATGGCCGTGGGTGCCAGTGGGATCTCCCCACCCCTGGCACACACACCCTGCCCACAGCTGCTCTCATTTCACCGCCACGGCCGACACCGCGAGCCAGTTTTGGCTTTCCCCGAGGCAGCCGGATGATGGGAGCTGTTTCACCTGCCAACATCAGCACGACCCTGCTGCTAAACCCACCCTCCCCTGGGGCTGCTGGCAGCAGCTGAATGTTCCCCTCCAGGAGCACTGTCAGTGCTGTTAGGGGGGACACAAAACCCGAGATGTCACATCGACATTGATTTGTTTCCTCACGTTGAATTCTAAGTAAGGTGGTTTGGGGGCTGATCCTGCAGGAAGATGCAAGTTAATGCCGTGTTTAAATCCTGTCGGGGGAGCCTGGCAGGTGTCAGAGTGGGCAGGGCATTCCTGGTGCCACCTGACGAGGTGTGACAATCGCTGTCAGCGCTGGGCTCCGGGGTCTCAGCCAATGGTGACAGCCAGGGTTGCTCCCATGCCAAACCATTCTGCCCTCTGGTTCTTCCATTTCTCGCTTTTTTTGCCATATTTCAGGTGTCTCAGATAATGGCCGTGACCATCAGCCGAATGTTCGAGTCAGTGCTGTGAGCAGCAGGTACTTCCCGATGGAGATGATTTGCATGGAATAACACAAAGCTCCATCTGCAGAGCGGCTCTCCTGGAGAATAATGATATCTTGGGCTGTGCGGGAGCCAGGACAAAGCCCACTCCCGGCTTGTAATCCCCTGGAAGCCACTCAAAAGCCCTTCAGCAGGGTGTAAGGGGGCAGGGCTGTGTGCCAGCCCTCTCCCTGCAGCCCAGGCGTTATCCCAGATGCGTTATTTAACAAAAGGTGTCAGTCCGGCTTTTTGCGCTGGCTGAAAGCAAAATCACAGCCATTCGAAGCAGCTCCTTTGGAACCTAAAATTATCTTCACATCATATTTCTTCTCCAGTGGTGCCAGCATCACATTTTCTCAAATTCTGAGTCAGATGTCGGGAGAAAGAGTGAAAATGTAATTGCCTCAAATATAGAATCACAGAATCATTCAGTTTGGAAAGACCTCTAAGCCAATCAAGTCCTACCATTAACCCAGCACTGCTGTGTTTGCCACTAAACCATGTCTCCAAGTTCCCATCCACACCTTTTGACCACTTACAGGGTTTGGTGAACACCTCCAGGGACGGTAAAACATTTTTTAATACCCAGGGATATGATACAATTTAGAAAAGGATCACGGTGTCCTTTCTGCTGTCTCTAAGCCTTTAAGATACTCTGGAGCTGAGGTTTGGGGTGTGGAGCTCTAGGATTTTGCTGTTCCTTTATGTTTTAACAGGCCAGTGGTCATCCTGTGCCCCGTGGAGCCCTGACTATCGCTGCTGCACAGTCCGGCCAGGGCTGTGTGTGGAACTCCTCATTCCCCTTTTCCTGACACATTTCCTAGAATACTGGAAAATAAAGAGAAGCAAACCTGCCCATTCCTTGGTGCTGGCACTGATGAGAGCAGGATGGTACTCTCCTCTCCTCGTGCTCTCACTCCCCGCGTTGCTGGAGCAGTGGGTGCCATGGGTGCTGGCTGTGCTGGGGATGGGGACAGAGGTGGCAGAGGTGCTCCTTCCCCCTGAGCTGGGCCACGCCAGCCTTCCTGCCCTCAGTGTGCCAGGGCAGCCGGCTCCTCATGGAAACTTCTGTCCATCCCCCGCCTCCCCTGCACTGCAGCCCTCGTTCGGAGCCCCCCAGTCCTCCCCTGGCAGATGTGGCAGGGCTCACTGGGAGCTCCCAAAAGTCCAAACTTGCTTCTTCATTTGTGTGAAGACATGGAAGAAATCACAGTGCCACTGTCTTTTCCAGAGCTGGCTTGCTGACCATGAGCTGTGGCAGCTGCTGTGACTGTCACTGCTGCCACTGCTGCTGCTGCCAAGCGACCTCAAGCTCTGCTGTCCCTTTGCCTCAAGCCATCGTCCCATGTGACCAGGGACAGAGCCCGAGGGAGCAGCTGCAGCTATGCCAGGGCAGGCTCAGGTTGGGTGTCAGGGAAAGGTTCTTTCCCCAGAGGATGCTGGGCACTGCCCAGGCTCCCAAGGGAATGGGCACGGCCCCGAGGCTGCCAGAGCTCCAGGATACCCAGCAATGCCCAGGGTGGGATTGTTGGGGTGTCTGTGCAGGGCTGAGTATTGGACTCGATGATTCTTGTGGGTCCCTTCCAGCTCAGGATATTCCATGATCTAGGATCTCCTCTCACCGTCCCCCCCCACGAACTGGAGACCCTTTCCTCTGGTGTTTCTCATGTTGCAATGAGACCGAAAGGCCCCTCCCATGCTGTGCAGAGAGAAATGGTGGATTTGGGAAGGATTTTAGGAAAAATGAAGGAGTGACACAACTGCAGGGAGCACAGTGCAGTTCCCCATCGCTCAGGGCACAGGAGACCCCGAGCCACCTCAGGCTGAAGTAGCCCATCTCACACAGGGACAACGAATACCTTCCTCCAGGACATTTCTCTGCAAGCTGTTTCACTGAAATCAGACTTCATGAATTGTCCATGTCAGTGACTTCTGCTTTTGAGAAAAGTTCTTTAAAAATCCTTCCTTTCAAGCACATTTTTATTCCAAGAGCATATTTTCTATTGTGAATTATATAATGGTGTAACATTTTAAAGTATCAGAAGAAAATGTACCAACTTTTTTAGGATACATGCTTCCAAAATGATTTTTTGGGATGAAAATATCAATGTGCCTTTTTCCCCCTTTTTACCCATATGCCTTTGGAAAACTTTCAAAATGTCTGAATTTTCTGGAAAATGGTGGTCCTGCCTCCCTCTCTCCTGGGGCTCCAAGTGGGAAATGTCTGAGCTTTTCCTTGTGTGGTTTCTCGGGGCTGCAGGTCACTGCCCGTGACCACTCACGGGGTGCCTGGCACAGGCTGGATGTTGTCCTATTTATCCTGCCTGGGTGACAATCCTCTCCCTTTGGGTGACTCCACAAAGCTCTTGGCTGGTTTTCTGCAGCTCCCAGGCCTCATCCCCGTCCATCCCTGTCCTCTTGATGCCTGAAAAGATAAGCTGGGAATAAAACCGCCAGTGTCTATAGAGCAGGGATTTGTTTATTGCAGCGCTGGAGGTGAGGGGGATTTCTCCACCCAACTCACCCACCTTTGCCAAGGGCTGAGGTTTATTTATACAGAAAATAATGCTTGAGGTTGCTGTGTCACTATAACATCATCATGTACACGCCAGAACTCATTTACGGAACATGATCTCATGGTTATTAGGGAATTCTCCGCACTGCACTTGCGTCTCCCCAATTCCGTCGTCTCTGGTGGTCTTTAGTGATGAAGGCTCTGAAAGCTCAAGGTCTTCTTCGCATTGAACTTTTCCACTTTGTCTTCAGAGCATGCACAGTTATGCTGTTCCTTAGTCCTTCTTGTTCTAACGGGTTTAGATCCTTTGTTTTGTGGCTAATTGGCTTTACATCTGCCAATTTCTCATTAGCACTTGTCCATTTTTGAAACTATCCACCTGGTGAGTTGTTGGTTTTGTTTTTTGGGTTTTTTCTTTGTTTTTGATTTTTGGGGTTTTTTTGTTTGTTTGGGGTTTTTTGGGTTTTTTTTTGTTTGTTTGTTTTTGGGGGCTTTTTGTGGTTTTTTGTGGTTGTTGTTGTTGTTTTGGGTTTTTTTCCCTTCTATTCAGCATGAAGCACCTAGTTAACTATATACTAGCCATTACATTGTATAGGAAGCCATATTTCAGGTTATGTTAGTATAGAAAGTTATGATTCAGGTTATATAGGTATGATTTGGGTTATATTGATATAGAAAGTTATGATTCAGGTTATATAGGTATAGAAAGTTACAATTCAGGTTATATTGATATAACTCAAGCTATATAAGCATCTTGTAACTTTGGCCTAAATTATATCTGCATCACTATCCCGTGTCCATCGTGTCCAAAGGTGGCAGGAGTGGGGACAGAGGTGGTGAGGGCTGGAGGAGCAGCCCTGGGTGCTGGGACAGGTCTCTGCCTCTCGGGAAAGGCATCCAGGCTTTTCCCATGGGTCACTGCTGCCTCCCTCATGCTGACCAACAAACCAGCTCGGTGCTGCTGTTCCAGCCCTTCCCGTGCCTGTCTGGTTTTCCTCAACCCCTCTGTCTGTGTTTACATCTCGGCCAAGTGCTGAGATTATCACATCAAAGGGAGCCCGAGCTCCTTCCACACTCCTGGTGCTGCCTGGGGCCTTTGGAAAGAGGTGAGCGACTCCTGCTCTCCCTCCCGCTCCAGACATGGTAATTAAAGCCTTCATTAGCAGCTTCCATCCTCCGGAACAAAGAGCCTTTCTCCTTTGATAGGGACGGAGGAACTTGGACATAAGGACCATGTTTTGGTGTCACAATTCCAGCTCACCTGGACAAAAGCCCAGAACAGGGCAGGGCAGGGCAGGG
>VZRN01000078.1:0-17854 GCA_013397935.1 Dasyornis broadbenti
TCTGTAATGACAGGCAGAAAACACAGTGTGGAGGAAAACCGTGACAAATCTGAAAAGGAAAAACAACTTTTCCAGGAAGAGTGAGTGTTCAGCAAAACTGTATATGAATGGAACAGAAAAGAGAGTAAGGTTGTTAGAAACAAAAAAAATTAGTCAAAGATCATTAACTTCAGGCACTTTTTTTTTTTTATCTTGTTCTGATTTCTGACAAAATCAACATTATAACTGGTCAAAATTATGCTGTTTTTATTTATTTAATAGTATTTTACTGATCAAAATACAAATACTTTTTTTAGGAGGAGATAGCAAGCTAACATTTTAATTTTTAGATCTAGAAACCCTAATTCTACTTTCCTTATTTAAAATAAGAATTCCTTCATTCCTCGCAGTCTCTAAGGCTTTCTCACAGTTTCAGGATTGAACAGAAAGCCTCTGGTGCTTGAGTAAGGCTGTTGTGCCTTGAGGGACTAAATGAGGTGCAGCACTGGCGTACAGCATGATCTTGGGTTTGTATGATGGTACAGTGAGTTGCTAAGGATGAATCCACATCTTGTGTAGGGAAATTTAATATGGCAAATAGCTAACTTGCTTTAGCTTCAGGAGGATAAGCTGGTGGTTGTTTTGTTACTGGTGGTTATTTGTCATCAGCTTCAGCTCAGTGTTAGATGTGTGACTGCTGAGCATTATTACTATCAACTAGATTTACCCTTGAATGTTTAGGAATATCTGGTAGTGGTGTGAGTCCATGTGTTAAAGCTGTGATAATCCATAAAATGTGAATCAATGTGATTTTCACCTGTGCTGATCTTTGGCTCCACTGCAGCCATCCCAAGCTACAGGACCCACGGGTCTGGAACGGAAACTGCAGGCATCAAGCTTAAGTCCTACTACTTCTGGTTTTCCAAACATGACGTGAGTCCTACCTCTCAGCAGGGTGGGCATCGCTCAGTGGAGTTTCCAGGGAGCTGGTGCAATGGTTTTAAGGTGGCTTTTCTTCCGTTTAAAATCCCCTAATACAGGACGAAGTTACTTGATTTCAGGATCAACTCCAGGTTAGGCTGATAGGCAGCAATTATGGATATGCAATCAATACAACCTTTTTACTTGTAAGGAA
Organism: Dasyornis broadbenti; assembly: GCA_013397935.1. NCBI lineage: Eukaryota > Metazoa > Chordata > Aves > Passeriformes > Dasyornithidae > Dasyornis > Dasyornis broadbenti. The sequence goes on from VZRN01000078.1 coordinate 1,115, forward strand.
GTAGGTTTAAGTTATTTGGGATATCAGTGTGGGGGTTGAGGTTTTTTTTTTTTTTTTAAATATGTTGTACCTGGGTGTTGTTTTAATTTGTGATCTGTTTTCCCAGAGGAGTGACTACACTGGGTAAACTCCTCTAGACTGAAGTATGTATGGCAAGTATCAGTGGAGCACTCATGATGGTGACCCACAGCAGACTGTAGACCTCTTTGGAGCAGTTGAAACCATAGTTATGTGACAACAAGACTTTGAATTTTTGTGTTAGTGTGCAGAGTTGGGTGAGTTTGATGTTGACTATACTGCCTAGATGCCTGATCGTGAAATAAGGATATTTAAAAATGGGATAGCAGTTCTTGGTTTGGTAGTTGAATTTACCACCCTGAAAACATGGATACTACCTGCTGTTATGCCATTGATGTAGTAAAAGTGATTTGCTTTTCTGTAAGTCTGGCCAAATTTGTGTAACCTTACAATCCTATACAGGTGTATGAATAATTGATAGCTAAAGGAAGCCAAAATAACTATTATATCCTGTGTCCTAAAACAGAATTTCACACCTTTCCAGGCTTGCAGTACAATTTAAACCTGTGACTCTAAGGTTCCTGGACAGGGATTGCAAAGAGGGACTAGTGGCTGACAGATGTTGATGTTGAGCAAGTATGATTTGCATGAACTCAGATCTTAAAATGTAATGTAGTGGGTTTTGAGTGCAGCATTTCTGTGTTTTGAACTTTAGCACAATTCTTCAGACTTTCAGAGAGAGATCAGGATACGTAAAAATGAATTTGCTTTATAGAAAAATGTAATGGGATGATGAAGTCCATTGGTACCAATGGTGCATGAGAGTTTGGGTCTGTCTAGGCTGCTGTGCGTGCTCTATGCTTAATCCCTCTGGAATAGAGGGACTTGTATTCAGAAGTGTGAGACACCTCTGAACTTTCATGGTTTGTATCTTGAAGTTATTACAGGTTCACAGGTAAATATCAAGTCTATTTCAGCCTCAGTCACAGGATAGAAGAGGATGGGCAGTAAGCTTGTGTTAAACAACAAGCTAGTGAATTAATTCTTGTTATGTGCCATTGACAGGACACACTTAGAATGACCTGTGGATGGTGAAATACTTGAGGAGCTAAATACACGAATCAGTTAGTGTAAGCCATTTGCACCCAATCCATATTAACAGGTCGGTTGTTTACAGTAAATGAGATCAAGTTGAAACAGGGAGTGCTTGCCAGCTTGTTCAGATGGTCTAACTTGTGAAATATGTGAAGATAAGGTGGTAACACATGGTTTTGTTCTCCTTCTCCACTTTTGTACATGAGATGTGACCTCACACTGAAATAGCACTACAAACCAAATCTATAATAAGAAATTAAACCATTCAATATCCAAGACCTTTATTTACAATTCTAGGATACAGAGGTGAGTTTTGTCCTACTTATCCCAAAGAAAAATTCAGGCCAGCTGAGAGAATCTGTTTCTCAATGCTAATACTCAAGCCAAGTGTTACGCTTATTCCAATGATCTTTCTGATGTTTTTGTTGTTTGTTCATTTTATAGTCTCTGGCTCTGGGTGAGGATTCAGAATGGGAGACAAGCCTATCTGGGAGCAGATTGGGTCCAGCTTTGTACAACATTACTACCAGCTTTTTGATGCAGACAGGACTCAGTTAGGAGCAATATATGTAAGTATCTAAAGAAAGGGGGTGGGGCTCTGTCCCTTTATCTTTCCAGGATTCCAGGATTTTGATGTGTGGTAATACACAGGGTGGGGTAGTGGGTTTTATCCTGACTCCAGAATGTTGGTTAATGCAATCACACTCACTTTTATTTATTGCTTTCCTTCTGTGTTTCACTTCTGTTTTGAACTTTGCCTGCCTTATAGGCAGTCAGACTCACAAAAGTCCTGTTTAGCTGTAGAGAGTGGTTTGTATTGGAGGGGTCTGATGATAATTCTGTGACGAAATGCTCTGTAAAAGCAAACATTCTAGTCTTAGTTTGCCATTAATTTACCAGTATGGATTTGCTTGGATCCCTCTTGAAGTGGGATGTGATATAAGTCCTACTCTGTGTTTAGCAGTTCTTGCAGGTGTTTCTTGGATCTTATGCTGTATTAATCCTCTGAACACTAAAATAGATTTGCAGTTTTAATCCAGCTTAAACATGTAGAATAACATGTTAAATAAATGTAAATTCAGTTTAAATTTCCTCAAAAATTAGGGTTTTATTTTTCCTTCTTATTTGGTGTGAAGTAGAATTGGATACCAGAATGAAAAACTGTAATTAACAAACCCAAGGAACATCAGCTTTTAGTTTTGGGGGAAAGTTGCTCCAGAGCACGCAAAGTGCTCTGTATGTGGATTTGATTGCTGATGGTGACGAATGCTGCTGGGTGGCTGAGGTGTTGCAGCAAGATGTTCCAGGCTTGCAAGTCTTCCAGCAGTATATCCTGTTTTTCTGACCAGTTTTTCATCTGTTAGATAAGCTTCAGCAAGCTCTTGAGGATTGAAACAGTTCAACACCCACTGGGGTACCCCTCCTTACACCTCAGCAATATCCAGCAGCAGTGATACCATTTGCTCTTGGGATTGTTGTGTACTTGCTACCTGCCAGATTGTTGCTTTACTTTGCCCAAGAAGCTGTGTACAGAGCCTAGAGAGGAAGAAAACCAAGCAGTTTGTGTTCTACTAAATATGGAGGCTCTTAGCAGTTTGTCATTTTATTACCAAAATACATTCAGTCCTCAGAATGGTGGTAAGTACAGGCTGATTTAAATTTCTGGAGACACGGCCTTCCACACAATGAACTCCTGGCTTTTTTTCACCACTAGAGTCTTTCTGCCTTCCATCATTCCATAGAGAGTCTGCACCTGTAGTTGGGAGAACTATTATGCAAGTCACTGATGTATATTGTTTTGTGGAGTTCCTAAACTATGAAGGATGGGGCCCTGTTTCGTGTGGCTGAAATGCACCAAGGTCACAAATTGTATAAATTTGGGGAGATTCTGCAGAAATGGGCTTTTAATGATGAGCTTTTTCCCTTTAGACACCCTGTGGGAGCAAACATTTTATAGCATGCAGGAATGCAGCAGGGAGCTCTTGGATTTGGTTTGTTTTCCTGTTACTGCTTCTTCCTAAAGAAATTTAGTGGAAATTCCTTCCACTAAAGAGTGGTGTAATCCAAGTCAATCAAGCTTTTGTTGCCTATTCCAGGTAGGAATCTGGCCAGTCACTCTTGCTGTGAATTGCTTGAGTTAGGTGAGTTGGAGCACTACCCTGGTGGTTCAACGCATTTTGTCAGGTTTTTTTCATATATTTTTCTCTCTCCACATGCTTGACGTTTTGTCCATAGAATTTTTTTTTTTTTGTATCCTTTAGATTTTCTTCTACAAGCTAACTTTGATCCAAAGGCAGGAACTTTTTTGCTGTTAGAATCATAATGAAATGTAGTCTACTTAATTTTTAGTTGATTGTTCCAAACATTTTTAAGTTGCTTTTGCTGGTTTCTATCTCCTGTTGAGGTACTTTTCAAATAGTTGGATTCTAAGGATTTATGCTAAACGAAGTGTCTTACCAGGCTTGCTTAAGGGTTACCTAAGCAGGTTGATGACTTTTTTTCTTTTTTCCCCCAGATTGATGCATCATGCCTTACATGGGAAGGACAGCAGTTCCAGGGCAAAGCAGCCATTGTTGAAAAACTCACTGTAAGTCTGTAATCCTTACTGAATGTTTTGGGAAACAGTTATGAAGACTATAAGATAATAGCTTCTGAAAATTTGAGTTAGACTTAAACAGTTCAAAAGCCTTAAATACAAAACTTGTGCTTCCAGCTTGGGTCTTCAAGAAATGTTACGATTTACTGCTATTTAGTGGGTTATCCCACTGTTGGTTCTAATGGTGGAATGTTAATTGACTCCGTAGTTTGCAAGGTTATTTTGTGACTGCAGTCATATTTGACATATTGATTTATTCTTTTTTAAAAGGTCTAATGCATAAACTGCCTCTGATCTAGAGGAATGAAAGGTGTCTTTGCTCTTTTAAGGCATGCCAAGGAAGAAGCAATAGCAAACCTGTTACTTGGATCTGTCTGTGATAAAGACTAGACACATTACAGCAAGGAACAACTTGTTTTCTGATACGTAAACTGCAAATAAGTTCTGTAGTGGAGAAGCTGACTTATCCTCAATGCAGATTTGTCAGCAGTTCAGATATGAGCAGGTATGATTCAGGACTTTGAAACGTGTTTCCTCTTCAGCAAGTGAGAGGATGCCAGAATTCCATGTTCATTTAGTTAAAGTTAGAGAATTTTTATCCTCTTGAGTTTTTATCTCCATGCTTCTGTTATAAAACTGGGGGTACTTGAAAGCTGTCATGAGACTAGAAAGTTTGTTTCTCTTGCAAGGTATGCAGAGGACATGCTTTTTAGGTCACTAGACAGTCTGCTCTGAGTATGGTATTTCAGACATTTTTATTACACATTGAGAAGAAAAATAATTGTAACTTGACACTTGTCTTATTGCACAGCTAGTGCTCTTGTGTTTTGGAATTGCTTCTTTCACCTAAGGCATCTTTAGCTGTCAAGACTGAGGTTTGTCCTCATGTTTGTGTTTTAGATGCCTGTGTTGCCTTTGAGAAGGCCACACACCTCAGAAATAGCAGCAACTGTTCTCTTGTAGGTGAGGAGATACCCAAGCTCCAGCGTTGCTTGTTTGTGTACTCAGTGTTCTTTAGACTTTTGGGCCAGCAGCCATTTAGATACCCAACCAGCCAAGCATTTGCTTGGCCACGGTGTCTGACTGCTGCTTGGATTCAGCCCAGTGCAAATCCAGCCCCTTTCCCACCGCGACATAGCTCGTCTTTACGTTCCCTATCTCCGGTGCAGTGTGTGCTTTCTGGATTTATGTGCCTGCTGCAGTCTTAATTGGTTAGTGAAGACATGCTACTTTGCTTTAGGGAAACTTTTTCTGGCTTATATCCATCTGCTTAAAGCAAGGAGGAAATGCACTAAAGTGACTCTCTGTCCTTCCACTGCCATGGCTCGTTATGGGCTGTATCAGCTTACAGTGACTCTAATGTTGTTCAGCATTCTTCTGTCAGTGCTGAGCTGCCTGGGCTCCCTTTGCTGTGTCAGCTTCCTGTGCTCACCTGCTCTGCTTCTGGAGCTGCTTAGTCAGTTCAGCACACCCCTGAAAGTTTGACACTGAAATTCTTTTGCATTTCTGCAGTCTGGTGAACTTCAGTGCCTGGCTGGTGAATCAATGTAAGCACAAAGGGGTGGCATTTTCTTTTAAATCAAATTCTTTGCTGTGTGACAGCAATGGTATGGCACCTTTTCAATCTGCTGATACAGTAGGGCAAGGTTGTATGGGCATTGCTCTGCCAGCACCAGCACACCTGAACCTTATTACAGTGTGGGAGTTGACACTTGTTCCTTCTGTCCTCATTAGTGCTGGACTTGTTTCACATAGAGTGCCTGTGCTAATTAGAGGCAGCCTGATTTACATTGAGCATTTGAGATAATAATGATACAGTTCTATGAACATACTGGACCAAGGAGGAAGCTGACAGGTATTCTTGCTGCCAGCAGCGAGTTTATGCTACTCAACTTTATTCTTGCCTAATTTCTCTTACCTGACTTCAAGGAGGATTCCATAGCTTTGATAGTTAAAGACCAGTGAATTTCTAGCGTTAGAGGATGCTAAAAGCCTTGGTTATTGTGTAGCTCCATGCTTTTTAGACACTTTTATTGTACTTTTCATATCACAAAGTTGAGTACAGATGGATGTCCATAAGCTGCCATCCTTTTGAGGTAGCCTCTGCCTATCCAGTGATCTTTCCTGTCAGCTACACTCCTACTTTTTACAGTGAGATTTCTCCATATGAGTAGCTTGCTAGGCTGACCAGCCTTTTGGGGTCCTTTTCTCTGAGCAGGACAATCACAGAATCATTAAGGCTGGAAAAGATGTCCAAGATTGAGTCCAACCTTTGGCTGAACACCATCTTGTTAACAAAACCATAGCACTAAGTGCCATGTCCAGTTGTTTTTGAACACTTTCCAGGGGTGGTGACTCCACCACTTTCCTGGGCAGCCCATTCCAATGCTTAACCACTCTTTCAGTGAAGAAATTCTTCCTAATGTCCAATCTGAACCTCCTTTGATGCAGCTTGAGGCCATTTCCGCTTGTCCTGTGGAATCAGGTATTTGAAACGGGCACTGTCTTACTCAGCCTTGTCTTTGCTTCCTTGTTACCATTTTGCACTGCTTTTCATTCCAAAACCTTTCCTTCCTCTGTGGACACAATGACATTCATTCCCCTTCATCCGTCTGCCTTTTCAGGAGACTCTTTTTGCAGGACTTCTTCAACAAGAAGCTCTTGTGCTGAGGTGAAACTGAGCTTTGGAGTACCCTTTTGTCAAAGGAACATGGTGCAGCATCCCAGCCTATGCTTATGCAGACTGTGTGGGCCTTTTGCACATTCAAGTTTGGGATGATGACCCTAGAGAATAGTCTACTAGTCATTCAGAAAAGAAGGCTCTAGATTTTTGTTGTTACTAAATGTCTATTCCGTACTACAGAGCAGTTCTGAGTTGGTTGGGATTGTACTTCCAGCCAAGAGGAAACATCGCAGGCTTTATTAAAGGGTGTTCTTGAGTAGTGTACCTCTAATTAGAGGGCTGCTCCCTACACTTCATTTGCTTCCTCAGGTCCTGATCCTTCCACAGTTTGTGTTCTCTATTATCCAAGGATTTAGCTTCGTGGAATCCTTCCTAGAGCCTTAGGCTTGTAGAGCCAAGACTGTACTTCATATCTCTTACAGCAGGACTTGTGTCTCTACCTAGGCCTTCTAGGAAGTCTTTGAGTCTCTTTCCACTAGAGGGAAATGCAGAACTTGTCAAAGTACGCATTTGGATCTGCTTCAACCTGTTGCCAAATGAGGAAAATGTAGCAAAGGCATCCAAGTGCCACATGAGGTTTGAATGGCCATGTGCTGCCATCGTGTGCAGTGCCTGGACTTTGAGTATCTGCCACTTGGTCACCCAGAGTTCCATCCATGCTGAACTGCCAATAAACCACCTAGCAGTAATGCAGCTTTTAGTAGAACAGTGCCAAAATTGCATTTGTGTGACAGGACTCTGAGATCCCCCAGACATTTGATGTTCACTGCTTGGAATTGTTTATGTTGGAATGTGAATGTGGTCTAAGTTGAAAGACAGGAATTAGTCTCCAATGCCTGGTGTTCTTTAAGGTGTGTTCCATTCACACACACTTCCAGACATGCTGACATTAGCTACCTGAGTGTCAAGGGAATTAAAAAAGGGGAAAGGTGGATATGTGAATTTCAAGTCGAATAGTTCATCCACTTTTTCTTTCCATTCATAGCCACTTTAACAAAGAAGCAAATTCAGAGTTGTCTGATAAACCTCAAGTATTAGATGATAAAATCTTTTAACATAGTTCAGAGCAGAGGTTTGTTCCTTCATCATATGAACTTTGAGGTTACAGATTATCTGAAGCTCTTCAGGCAGTATAATTAGAGTAGGGAAAGGTACCATGTACTGTGTATGGTGACGTTATTTCTTCTCTTGGTACTTGAAAAACACAACTGTTAAAATTGACCCAGCATAAGTAGTGCCTTCATTTGCATAGTGCCTTCGTAGTTCTCTGTGCAGTACTACCACAATAGTCTGACAGTTTGTAATGTTGGATTTGCTCAATCTCTGTTTTGTAAATTAAATAATTCAATTACTGTATATTTCCTTATTTTGATTTCTTTCCATTGCAGAGCCTCCCTTTCCAAAAAATACAACACAGCATCACAGCACAAGACCACCAACCTACACCTGACAGCTGTATACTCAGTATGGTAGTGGGACAGCTTAAGGTAAACTCTTCCCATTACAGGTTACTGAGTGCTTATGTCTTAGATTTTTTGCAGGATTCTAAATCGTCTGATTTCTGAAAACATTAAAATGCTCTTATGGGTGGGGGAGGAACAGGGGTAAGCTTGCATTGGGATGTTTCTCTGCTGTTCGAGACTGTCAAGAAATGCTCCTCCCTTCAGATACCCTGTTCTAGGTAAACCACCTGTAATTTGACTGTTGTGTTCTGTCAAGCAAAGTACCGTGTATTTTACTGTGCAGGCAAATATCATGTGGGTTCTAGAGGCATCAGTATTTCCTTTACCCCGATGCGTAATGTTGTGGTGTCCTCTGTTGCATTTTAAAGCAACATCACAGTGTTCTTGGACAGTTTAAGCACATCTAGTTTAACATCCTCCTTGATGTAATGTTTGCATTGAGTTCTGATTTAGCAGACTTCATTTTATTAGCTGACCACCCTTCAGTGAGTCCATATGTTTTCTTTATTGTCCCAGGACTCAAGAATACAGTCCTAGTGTTAGTACAGTCCAATACCTCTGTAATCAAAGCTGATTCAGCAGTGGGAATGTTGCCTCTGAGATCAAACACTTACTGTTGAAACAGCTGCTTCTTGTGAAGAATTAGATTATTTTTAAGGCTTAGTGTCACTATATTGCTGTGTGAGTGATACTTCTGAACTGCATAAACTTACCCATCCTGCCAGTATACCAGGGCCATAGACTTGTAAATTAATGAAGCTGCTTATGAATGAAAGACATTGTCCTGGAATCTGCAAAAAATACTCTATGTCAAGTCAGCTGCAGGCAGAACTTGCTCACAGTGAGTGGTGTTAGTTTAAAAAATGTGAAATTACATAGCAGTAGTTAAAGTTATCAGAGTTGTTTGGTCCAGCCATGCTGTGAAGTCAGGCCTCTAATGCCATCCAGTCTTTAGTTACCTGCATCCAGTCAATTTCAAAAGAGCTATTTAGATTTCCTTTTCCTGCTAACTCAATGGCACTTCCAGTAGTAAAGCATTCAAACTTGAAGTGACACTGTACTGTTTATTAAGCAAACATAGGACTGAATGTTTGAATCTGCTTGCTAAGCTGTTCTTTTTATTTTGAGCTGGGCAGCTGAGAAGAGCAGTGCCCAGTGTATTGCATCCACTGCTAAACCTAACATAGCTTTGGCTCTCATTAAAGTTGCTCCTGCTTCCTAGCTGCAAGTTGAATTTCAGCTTTTTTGGTGCTCAGTCCCGCCTGCACACAGCCTGTGGAAAAGCAGCCACATGTGACCATGCAAAGGACCGAATTGCAGGACAGACATGCTGATCTCCTCAGCCTTGCTCTTGGGTGTGCACAAAACTCTGTGATGTGATCGAGTCCTTTGGACTCAATGTCTTGGGCCAATCACATCTGCACCTAGTGCTGCACAGTCATGTTTTTAAAGTTATTGCATAATGATCAAGCAGATCATAGCTTGTAACAGTGATTATATTGGATGCTGTGGCAAGATACCAAGTTCTAAAAGCTTCTGCAAAGCTATTGGGTTTTCTCATCCATTAATATTGAGAAGTCTGAGAGCTTTCCATAAATACCATGACTTGGAGTAGTATTTTCTAATGTGTTATTTTTATCCTTGAATAATTTCAGCTTGCTGAAATTACTCAGAAAAATTTGGGCATCATGTGTTAGAGCATCCAGGTATTTGGAAAGAACATACTGGGTTAAAGTATGCCTATTGCCATGATCAAATTCAACTTGTTTGTGAATTTTTAGTAGGTAAGGAAATGTTTTTCCACTCTTCACCTGTTTTTGTCTCAAACCTTAGCTTTAAAAATCACATCTTAATCTCTACTAATGTTGCTTCTCACAGAACAAGCATCCAGAAAGTCAAAGTCAACGTAGGACTTTAACTTCACGTTTCTGCCTTGTGTGACACTTATAGAGGTGGACAAATGAAATATCAAGAACAGTCTGTGGCATGAATGAACTTGGTTGTCATATATAATGTCATATGTAATGAATACTTTGTCTTGTGCCAATTTACACATGCTGACAGCCATTTCACTGCATCTCCGTGCTGCTCTGTGGACAATACAGAAACTGAGAACAGCTGGGTCCAGATGGTGCATTTTAATAAGTGGCTCACATGTAGCTCCAGTTGAGCAGGGAACACCATAACACACAAACATGGAGCTGCATACTCAGTGTAATTTAAAGCTGTCTTCGTAGTGCTGTGGCTGCTCATCCTGTGTCTGTTGGTCTCAAGGAAAACTGGAAGAGAATTTTTTGCACAAGGAAGGACACTTCCAAGACCACCAGTAGCAGAGTTTGAAGGGGAAAGCCATTCTTCCTGCTTACTATTCCGTTATCCTTTTCATGGGACTGCGAGCCAAATTCTTCAAAGCCCAGGACAATTTATGCATATGCTTTTAATCCTCTGCAGTTTTTCAAAACTTGAATTGTTTTATGTAATGAAGGAGCATGCATAATGCTTTGAACAGAGTAACCCAAGTACTAGTGCTAAAGTACCTGTAACATGCCCTTTCTAAGCTGTCATTCTTGGCATGATATTTGAAGGGATTTTCTGAGGCATTTGTTGCTTGAATTGCTAGCCCCGAAAGTTCATTGGAAACATCATTCACTCTGAGGAAGCTGGGCATATCTTGTATTTCTTTCTTAAACCATTATATAGATATATTTCTTCCCTAAATCATCAGGGGGAAAAATAAACCAAAGGAGAAAAACTTTATACTTTCCTTGCATATATTGTGGGGTGAGCTATTACCAAATCATTACAAAGCCTGAATTTTCTTCTTGACTGTACAAGAAGAGTTCTGAAAAAATAATAGGGTTAAGGACTGTTGCTGTCAAACTGTTACGTCCTTTACCAAAGTATTAATTCTCAAGTAATCTTCAGGTTTGGGTTCTTTTAAGCCCTCGGCCTCTCGTGAGGGAGGGTATTTTAACTGAGGTGCATTGTAATCCTAACTGCCCTGTGAAAGGTCAGGATGTGTATCAGCCTCTGTACTGCTCCCATCCACAGCCCAGCATGCTAATACCAGTATGAACTATAAATAAATAAAAAAATCAATACTTTTTGCAGCAGAATAATAATCTACACTGAGGGACTTGGGCACAACAGCTTTTTTGAAGAGATGCTGCAGACTAACAGAGCATCTAAGTAGGAGAAGGTCACTAGCAGGGATCTAACTCGCTGGCTAAAGCAGTGCAGTAATTTCTTCCAAAGATCCTCTTTAATGGATGCTGAGATAGGTATTAATGTTTGGGTGGGGTTATCCTTTTGTAGAGGTATAATAAATATACATCCACTTATTCTAATCCTATTGGTTTTTATTGCTGTTCATTGTCTGGGTGCTGCTTGCTTGCTTCAACTAGGAAGAGTAAGGATCAGTTTAAGCCTTTAGAAATGAATTCCTTTTGGTAAGACCCTGCTTAGCCAATGTTCATGCAGAATGTCACCCACTATCTTCAATGTGCTTCACCTAGTAATGTATTTCTCCTGTCATGCTCAGGCAGATGATGACCAAGTTCTAGGCTTCCACCAAACCTTTTTGTTGAAAAATTTTCAAGGTGCCTGGGTGTGCACCAATGAAGTCTTCAGGCTAGCCCTCCACAACGTTTAACCCTCTGCCTTACCTGTCTGCCAGTCCTCGCTGTCCTGGTTGAGTAAGGAGTTCTCTCTTCTCGCGTTTCTGTCCCTTGAGCTCATTCTGTCCCTTGAGCTGAGAAGCATGGCTGTGGCTTGTGTGTTCTCAGAGCACTGTGGCAGATCTGTGGCTCTCCCCAGAGTGTGATTTTTGTAGTGATTGTTGCAGAATTAATTGTGAATAACTAATTGTTATGCGGTGTTTCCTAGTCTGAAAAGGAAAAGGGAATTTGCAATTAAAATCACTGGATGTTTTTGTAATGCATGCTGAACACTTAAAGCATTGCTTAAAGCCTGTTAATAAGGCTTAACATCTGAAAGCACCTGCAGTCTCAAGTAATTAGCCTTTTCTTTGAGGTAAGGGTTGTTGCAACCCTGCAGTTCAATCAATAATTGCTGGGGGTGCTGGTGAAGAAGTAAAACCATCCCTGACCAGACAAGAGGGGGGAAGATTGTATAGCTAAACCTGAAATGCAAAGCAGTCTTGCATCTAAAACTCTGACATGAATCATTGCTCTTTGAGCTGAGGACATCCTTTTGAGCCTTCAGGTCAGAAGGGATGTAGAAAAACTGAAAGGTCAAAAACCTGCCAAGATTGTTGGTGTTGGAGAGCTTGTGGAGCTGGGAGAGGAGGTGGCTAAGGGCAATCTGCCTGAAATGTAAGTGAAAAGTAATTGAGTACTTCCAACAACCTGAAAACAAACTCTTCTCAGTGGTGCCAGACAGTGTAACAAGGGACAGTGGTTTGTATCCATGACTTGGGAGGTACAGATGGGACACAAGGGAAGATTTTCATGGGAAGACTGAAACCTTGGGAAGTGGTGCCTGGACCCCTTGTGAAACATCTGTTCTTGGAGAATTGAAAGACTGGTAGAAAAAGCTGTGGCTGATGTAGAGAAGGATGTCCCTGCCCAGGACAGTGGGGTTGGATTAGGTGGTCTCTAAAGGTCCCTCCCAACCCAGCTCATTCTGTGATTCTGTGATGCAGAGCTACTGTAGTCTCTCATGCTGAGCAAAAGGCTGGCTTGGAAACCAGGATCCTTCCAGTCTGATTTTGAGACTTCTTTAATTTTTGTTTTAATTCAACAATATAATGGATGAATTTGAACTGCACAAAGGCAAGTTTTATAAGAAGACTAAAACCCCCTGTGTTTTGAGCCTGGTCTCAGATCTGGAATGCAAATTCTAAGTTGGACATGCCTAAATTTGGAGAGAAAAGTAAGGCCTGAGTTTCAGTAGTGTTATCTGAGCTGTGATGAAGATCCAAACTAAAATGGGATAGGATTAGTCTCTGCATTCTGGGGCATCTCAACTCACTGAACTGCGGGCCTTTGCTATGTGCTAATAGGACATATTCAAAATTTGGGAATTGACTATAAAATATTTACTTCACCTTGAATATAGTCTAGGATTTTCCTTGTTTTTAAAGTATACTGCTCCTCCGTGCTGTGAAAATATAACATGAAAGGAATAAAGAAAACAATAATGTGTGACTTCATTGTGGAAATTTGCTGTCTGTACCACACCGTTTTGGGGAAGAATTCGCTTTTAGTCTTTCTTCATGTGTCCAGCCATAAATTGTTTAAAAAAGGAGGAAATTGTCCTCAAGCCAAAGCATCAAGAGCCGCAGTGTTCTTATCAGAGCCTACCTAGGCTTATCAGAAATCGAGGACATCTACACTAAAGCTTGTCTGGCAGTGGTATTTTTTTTTCCAGAGGTGTATTTTAAAGCATACATGTTAGTAATGACAAGCTCAAATTTGGTGTGAAAAGTGCGTATGCAACTTGCAATAGATGCCTCAGTGATCTGTAATGAGGAGACTGTAGGGCAACTGAGAGTTGAGAACTTGCCACCTCTCAAGCAGTGGTGAGGCTCTCCTGGAATGGGTTACACTTGGATACCTGGGAGAAGCTGGAAAAGGCACATGGGCTTCAGTACACAGGCCACCTCTGCAGCACAGATATGTGAGCCTCACTTCTGGGCATATGTGGTGGGCATAATGATTCCTTTGAAATAATTGGCGTGACTGCTGTCATATGTGCTAATGACCAAGATGGATGGCTGGTCTAACCCAGCATAATTGCTTGTGTTCACACTGGGCTTGTTCCTAAGGAGCCTGTGCCTTACGCAGAGGGGTGTATATTGATGGGACAAGCTACCCTGTTCATCTGCTGGACAGTGACTACTGGCACTTGTCTTGCTTAGAGGATTTTTGTCGTTCAGTCATGTATTCAACACTGACTTGTTCATATTTCTGGCCTTACTTGTTACCTTCTTAGATTCTGGCTGTAGTAGTTTCCTCATTCACTTTGTTCTTCATGGTTTTATAGTAATTTATTTGTCTTGCCTGTTCTCCCCATTCTCAGTATGTTCTTGCAAGCTGAAGAGTTGTACTCAATTTACTTTTTTCAGTAGGAAACTATCCTGTAGCTAGATAATTTTTCTTATCCTTTTATGACTTGATTGTAGCATTTTATTTTTTTTTTCAATTACAAGAAATGCATGCAGGATTTCCTATGTGGATGTTCTTTGCCTAGTTATGCATTTGCGTACTTCTGGGTTTTGGCTCTTTGTTCCTTCCCTAATAATTAATTGCTAACCCTGTGCTTGCCTTGATAGCTTTAGAGCTCTCAGCTGCTTTAATAAATAAATATCTATCATTATTTCAGTATCACTTCCCTGAGGGGCCAATCTAGGGCCCATTTTGGTTTTCCTCTGTGAATTAGCATACAGATACTGAAGTTGCACTTCATGTACCTCACTTAGCTTCCTAGGCAGTTGGCCTTGTGAAATCCTTGCAGTGGTTTTTGGATCTGAAATGCTTCCTTTTCATGCGCTTGATGCCACCAGTGCTGTGGCAGACTTGCTGTTCTGTGATATAACTGATGTCCTTTGCGAGTTGCTCCTCAAAGCTGACTTTTTTCACAGTCCATGAATATTACTTTTTAAAAGTAGTTTCTTTTTGATTTATTTTGTAGTCTGCTTTGCTCTTCAGACTTTTCACTTGTTCTCAGTGAACAGCAGAGCATTGCCAATGAACATTCAGTGCTCTGACAGCCTCTTTCATGAGCTGCTCTGGCTGCTGCTTTCAAGACTCTTTTTTATACATTTCCCCTCTTTTCTGAAGCTGAATAGTCATGTGTTGAAAGAACAAAGCCTAAAATCCTCCAGAAATGCTGAATTGAACACACTGCAGCCACCACCAGAAGATTGTTTTGTAGCTGGTCCTGTGTACTGTTCAGATTAAATCCTGTTGTGTTATTTCCAGCTGATTGAGTTGGGAATCATTTATGTTATTTTGAGGATTTAATTCCTGCACGATGTCTCTGAGAAGACTGGTAAATAAACATTAGGTGGGAGTAGTAGTCTCCCTCTACTACTATTTTCTACTTTAGTACTAATAATGTAAATACTCAGACATATTGCCAGAGGCAGGAGTAGAGGCATCTCTGCAGAGATTCCCTGTGCTTAGAATGCATTGTCACAGCTGTAGCGAATGCTCCCTACCAGTTGTTCCGGGACAGTGGAAGTGGGAAGTACTGTGTTACTGGCCAGCTGTACCTGCCCTGGGAAGGCTTTCAAAGCCCAGATAATTGCCTGGATCATCCAGGCAACGTTGTTGATACCAGCTTCTACAGACACTCCCTTGTGTCATCAACCCAAAGTTCAGCAGCTAAAAATTGAACCACTTTCTTTGAAGCTTGATTTCTGGGCAAGGAATTCGTGATTCAGCACTGAGGTTGGCATATTCCATTGGTATGGTGAGTGACATGTCAGCAGGTCTTCCACAAAATCCCAACTTCAGATGCCATTGCAGGATTTCTGTGTCACTGGGCCCTGGGTGTTAGTCTGCAAAGCCCCTCAGAACAGACCCTCTGATGGTATCAGTGTCTCCTGGGGTACTACACATCTTACAGCATGTCATGTCTCTGTTGATGTTAGCTTTAAGTTTTGGAATACTTTGGAAAACATCATGAGTTCTGGAATAAATTTCTCAAAAACAGAGTGTTTTGAACTTTTCCCCCCCTCTCTTTCTACAGGCTGATGAAGATCCTATCATGGGATTCCACCAGATATTTCTATTAAAGAACATCAACGATGCCTGGGTTTGCACCAATGACATGTTCAGGCTAGCATTGCACAACTTCGGCTGAGCTACCCATCCTGAGGCACTTGGGCTTTTTTTTTTTTCCTTTTTTCTTTTTTTCTTTTCTTTTTTTTTTTTTTCTCCTATTGACTGGTATTATTCACACTCACGGAACATTCCAAATATCATACACAAACCTGCAGCACTGCAGAGCGTAAGCAAGCAAGACTTGTGACTTGCCCTTCTGCTGAGTTTACATTGTCACTAGATGAGTTTCTTGTGCATGATGTTTGGAAGTTAGACTTAGCTGCATTTGATAAGAGAAATTTGTGTTGTACCAGCATGCCTCAGAAAGAATTTATAATGCAAAAGGTTGTTGTTTATGTACTGACAAGATGCTCTATAACCCAAAGAAATGAAAGAACAGCAGCCTGTACAGCCCAGTTATTGATTTGTTCGGATGTTTCAATGCTACGTTACACAATAAAACAGAGATTTTCTTAAAAGTTTAAATTGTTTTAATGAGTTGGCTGTGGAGTGTGTGATAGTGCTTGCCGTGGATAGCCTGTGTCTGCCTGGTGGGGAAATGCCTGCAGAGCTGGACCTCGAACTGAACAATTCCTGACAGTTTTACCAGTGAGTGCAGGGCAGGTCTGCCCTTCTCGATACACCTTTTCAGGTGCTCAGCAGCTTTGATAACAGAGTGTTCTGGCTCCGTTTTTAAACATTGACAGCTTAGTTCTCACCTGTTGTGTTTTGCCAATGCAAATGTCTCAAATAATACAGGAGGATGACAACAGCCATGGTACCCTGTAGTCAGTCTTCGTGCCTTCTCAAAGCAAAAGAGGACACCTGTATTTTCGTCTCAGGCAAACCCAGATGGTCTATCCCGTGCCTCTCTCCAGGAGTTTGTGCCTGGCCCTGAAGCCCTGCTCAGGTCCTGTGCTGTGCTGTATGTGCAGCCTCCTCTCATTTGGCGGGAGCTGGTGTGTGCAGGGCTGCGCGCAGTACGGCCGTCCCCAGCCTGGCGGTGGCGGACGGGGGCAGCGGGGGAGCCCTAGGCCGCGCTCTCCGCCCCGGCCCCGGCACTCCCGCTCCCGGCTCCGCCTGGGGCCAGCCCCG
>VZRN01000078.1:17937-51167 GCA_013397935.1 Dasyornis broadbenti
GCGGTGGTGGCGGCGGCGGCGAGGTCGGGCGGCGCGCCGGGCCCCATGGCCTCCTGCTCCAGTATCGATATCGAGGACGCCACCCAGCACCTGCGGGACATCCTCAAGCTGGACCGGCCGGGAGGTGAGGAGCGGGAACCGGGCGGGCGCGGGAGGCCGCCGAGCCAGGCCGGGCGGGGCCTTGTCTCGGGCCGAGCCGCGGGACCCCTCGGCTATTGAGCCGCCTCCCCGCCGGTTGTCAGCGGTCGCGCTCGGGGCCGGGCCAGGCCCGCTTGTCCTCTGGGCGCCTGGCATCGCCCTCCGACCCGCTCAGGGCCAGGAGGTGTCTCGCTCGGCCCTTGCCTCACTCCCCGCAGAGCCCGGAGCCACCGATGCTGACCGCCCGGTGAGGAAAGGAGCCCCCCGGCCTGGGGACCCTCGCTTGAGGCACGGGTTGTTGGCGCTGGGCAGAGCGGGAGCAGGTCGGCCCCAGAGCTCGCTGCGGCGGCGGTCTCGGGGCTCCATTCAGCTGAGAGGTGTTGCTGCTGGAAGCGGAGCAGCACCGACCTCCGTGACACAAGTGTTCCCCCTTACTAGAAGTACTCGGAGTGTTTTCCAGGTTTCACGCGGATCTGAGTGGAAGGGGTTGTCAGGCTGCACTGACAACAGTGCATGTTCAGCCTTTACACAAACTTTCCACTTTCCTTATTTGTATGTGAAATGGGGTCACAAATATCTCTCTTAAAGCGCTTGTGAGCTTCTTCCCGTGCTTTGAAATACACGTCTCTGCTCAGAGTTCAGCGGGCTCCCTTCTGCCTGTAAGAGTATCAGCAGCAGGCTCAGGAGTCAGCTGGATAGTGTTCCCACTCTCCTGTAGCTTAGGCTCTCTCTCATCCCCCTTATTGAACCTACCATAGTGTTTCAGTCAAACCTGGTAACGGTCTGAAGGAGGCTGAGACATGAATGCTTTGCAGAAAAATCTTAGCCTTTGGGCAGAGGACAGAATTATGCCCTTCTTGTGCTCCCTTTGAGGGAAAGACAGGACAGGAATAATATAACTTCTAAATGTCCTGAGATTCAGCAGGAATGTGCTGCCTCCAAAGCAACTGCCATGCATGCTGCCTTTTGCTTAGCCAAAAAGAGAGGTTTGGTGTGGAATTGTAGTGGGAGGGGTGTAGAAGCACATGACATGATGGACCAAACCTGCAGGAATGCATCTTCATTAGCTTTACTACCCATAGAGAAACTTCTCATTAATTGGAATAGTTTCTCTTGTTTTTGGAGCGTTTGTACATTCCTGAATTCTAATTCTTATAAGAAAAAAATATTTTTCCTTCATAGTGCAGCACTTTACTTGACAGACTGAAAGGAGAACTCAGTGCAGGGATGGGGAACACTTGTTTCACAAGCAGTTTCTGAACTGAAAGAGTATGTTGTGCTTGAGAAATGGTTGGAGTTGTCGTTCAAGATGACTTGACTTTCTCCTGACGCAGCTTCTCCTGCTGGTGGAAGTCAAGGAGTTATTGATAGATCATGGCTTATTTCTTTTTATTTTTCTGCTGTCTTATTCATTCTCTTTTTACCTGCTCTGTTGACTCCAGTGCTCAAGAAGATAGTTGAGAGGAAAAGGAGCAAATGGGCAGGAAGTTCACAGAAGGAACCTATGGTGGTTCTCAGCAGAAATCACTGCCTGGGTAACAGCAAATAACCTTGAAAAGACAGACATAATAAGGGGAAGAAGAAGAAGAGTTCACACGTTAGCTGAAAGTCTCTGGAACGCCTGTTAGGATGCCAGAGGAAAGGGACAAGAGGGGATCCTTCAAGTTCTGCAGTACCAGGTGCACAGAGCTGTGAACAGCGTTGTGTTCCTCTGGGTCCTGTCCAGGCAGGTGACAAGAAACTCTCCCTGCTTTAAAGAGTTTACAACTGTCACAATACTTTTTTAATTCTGCTGGGTTTGGTGATTGTGAAAATGTAATCCACTACCCCAGTCTGCCTCTCTTGACACTATTTCTCCTAGTTTTGTCAAGCTTCATCCATTGCTTGAGTAGCCATTGCCAAAGCATGGACGTGCCTGCTGGGACATGGAGACAGGCTGTCAATGCCACTGTGCTGTGGAGGAGCATCCCTGCTGGTGGTGGGCAGGATCCTTCAATCCATGCAGAGATCTCTGCTGATAACCAGGTGTTATGTGGGCTCACCCTGCTCCTGGTGTTTATCAGGGCAGTGTTCTGTTCAGCACAGGCTGGCATCTCCTGGTGCAGCTGATGGTGGGAGCAGGAAGAATTCAGTGTCTCAGCGCTCTTTGTGCTGCTCTTTGAAAAGGTAATGAATACAAACACTCTTCTTTCCCTTTGAGGCCTGGATCTACCAGTCTGACTTAACCTTATGGTTTAGTTCATGTTCTTACTGAACAGAGCCTCTTCCCTTCTTTTATGCCTCCAGGATTATGTGCAGGCATCACCTCTTCTGCCTTCTAACTCTAAGTCTGGCTCCCACTAACACAGAATGAGCTATGCCCATTCCAGAACTTCAGTGTACTGTTGTTGGGCCCATCAGGGGAATGTTTCCTCCTTACTTTTTTCCATGGAGTGATCACTATCCTGCTGTCTGCAAAAGAGCAACAGTACTTACATGAGACAGTGCTGTGGCTGCAAACAGAGCAAAGCACGTATCATCTCTCTCTTGGAGCTTGGATGCTTTTTCTGTAGGGAATGTTTTCCTGCTTTTGGTCACAAAGGATAAAGTGCTGTCAGTGGAAGTAGCTGCAACTGGACAAATACCCAGCATTTGCTGTAGGAATAAGGGACACATCTTAATGTTATGACAGCAAGTGCAGCACCAATGTGAGGTGGTTACAGGATCACATTCCCTGGCCCAAATTTCTTTGTGCTGTGTGAATGCTGGTGCTTTTTCTTTATGCAGTGCAGGTACACTGAGATGAGTGCCCACATAGACCCTGCATCAAGGTACCCTGTCACTGCACAGGCTTTCTGTATGTATAATGCACCTTCATAGAGGTGCAAGTTTTAAATATTCTTCTGGCAAATGAATAGTTGCAATTGTTTTTTTAGGCAGCAGCACTCACCCTGATCTATTGAAGCCTGTTCGGTAGTGGAAAGGTTGCTTTACTTTGGAAGGATTTGCCTCTTGCCCACAATTATGTTTAGGTTTGTTACATGTGCCAGTGACGGGGGAGCTCCTGGTCCTGGGAGCAGCCATTTTGTAAGAGCTCAGCAGCAGTAGTTACCTGGCAACAGTATACGAAATTTCGGGTTTCAAAACCAGTGAAAATTTCAAGCGAGGATTCGCTGAGACAGGCGGCTTTGCCTTGGGTGTGCTGATGTGGGGTGTGCAGATGGAGGGGCCTTACTCTCCAGTGGGGGTCGTCAAATATTTGCCTTGCTAGTGAAGAAGAAGAGTCTCCTTCACCCACTGTTACATTTGTCTTTTCCTAAAGCCTTCAGAAGGCAGGGAGGCCACCAGGCAGCTTGGGCTAGGCCAGATGTGCAAAGTCAGGGCACACACACTCTTCAAAGCACAGCTGGAGCTCTGAACAAATGGCTGCTTTACACAAAATTTGAGTGCTGTAAACTTTTATCTGATTGTCAAACCCAAGGAAAAATACTAGCATCCCATAGACACAGCTGCACCGCTTCCTAGCAAAGTTACTTAAACACCTGGACTTCGAGTTTAGGTCTCACAGTCAGAAGCCAGTTTTGGAAAGTAACAAATGTACTATTTCAAGCCAGCCCGAACTGTTGCAGCTGATCCCTCATTGCAGGACTTCAGAGGTCTCTCTGCAGGTCTGAGGGTTAGAAGTGACCTGTCAAGAGCCTTTTGGTTTGGCACTTGGTTCAGTAAACCTGAATTACCAACTTGGTCTTTCTGATCAAAGGCTATTTGCTCCTTGAGCCTGGTAAGTTGCTTGAAACATCTTCTTTGGTGTTTCTCTGGTCTGCTGGAATGGCTTGTGTAAGAAAAAGAGCTATTTCACTTGGATATGTGGAGGTGAGTTTCTCATCACATGGGAGGCCTCTTACACATCCTTTTTACAGAACACGTTTCCCAACCAGTTCAGCATATTCTACCTGACAGACCAACAGAGGCTGACAAAAAACATCTGGGGATGGTGTATTTCACACAGTGCTATTTCTTTTAAATGCATGTTGGGTACAGTTGGTCGTGCTTTTCCTCAGGTTCAGTGAATGAGAACCAGAGACCGTCGAATTCGTATAACGGGGACCTGAATGGGCTGCTAGTGCCTGATCCCCTTGGGAGCGGAGATGGACCTTCTTTGGCCAAGCCAGTGCATCGCAGCATCTCTCTAGGAGCCCTGCAGGAGAAACAAGTTATGTAAGTCTTGTCAAAGAAATGCTGAGAGTGAATAGAAAACAGCTCAAATTCGATTCTCTGCAGTGTGGACACACATGCTGGGAGTCTGACAATGGGTTTTATTTTGAGTTCAGGCGGCAGTTGTGAGCCAGTGCTCTTGGTTAGAGCTTTTGTAGCTTTTGTGAGGCTCATGCATGGAGTCTGCCATCCTTGCAGCTCAGGAACTGAAGAATATCAGCAGAGTTGTTCAGAGAAGGGGAACAGGACTGTACATGGTGAAAATTGCACATCAAGTGGAAATAAATCAGCAGGGCTCTGGTTAAAACTTGGCATTCTCATGTAGATGTCCAGCAGGACTCTTTCAGGGACCCAAGTCACTTGAGGTGTTGCAGAGCTCATGGAAGTAGCTTTTGCTTGGGTTCTCTGGTCATGGTTTTGAGAGAGGAATGCCATGAGAACCATGAAGAGTGTGCACTGTTTTGTTGATGAGGTTCAGCTGGTTGGTTTTGGTTTCTTTGCACCTTCCAGTGTTGGGGACTAGAATCAAATGTCAGTCTGTGCTCAACTCAAATGAACTGAAGGTTTTTAAGCTGAACAAAGTAGGTATTTGACTCTCAAACCCATGGCACATGGCAAGGGAGACTCAACTGAAAGGAGTTTCTGTTTTCAGTTGTTCAGCTCAAGCTCTTAGATGCACAGATCCTGCTGTGTTGCTGTTAAAATTATGAATTTAACATAAAATGTTACGTATTCTGTTCCTGTGAGTCCTGTCTGATTTTTTTTTTCCCCTCTGTTTTTTTTTTTAAAGCTGCCTTTCTGGTGACGACAGCTCCACTTGCTTAGTGATATCAGCAAAAGATGTGGAGATAGTGGCCAGCAGTGATTCCAGCATCACCAGTAAGGCCAGAGGGAGTAACAAGGTACGAAGCAAGAGAAAGCTTGGTCTGTCTCTTTTTTAGTCACATCAGCTCATGCTTGAATATTTTTAAACAGAAATAAATATCTTCGTTCTTGTGTCATACGAGCTTGTAATTAGGTAGAAGTTTGTCAAAGAGTTTAACAAGGGGAAAAAATTTGGAGCAGTATCTTATAAATGATTGTTCCTGTTATTCCAGAGTCTGGCCAAGTTATCCTCTAGTTTTCAGGAGTAAGTCTATTATCTAAGCTGTAGGTTTCTGGGAAAGTGTCCTTTCTTCACAAACAAAATTTTGCTGGTGATTGTTTCTTCCCTGGAGCCTGAAGGAAGGGTTTCCCTGGCTGCTTTGGTGGCGTCAGTCCTGCTGAGGGCTCTGGCCAGCAAGTCAGAGCTGCAAGAACCAATATGCTGAAATTAGAGCTGATGTTGAGCAGGGAACTAAACCATGCTCAGAAGACATGCTAGTGATTGGGAGAGAGACCTCTGGTCTTGATCTGCTCAGCCCTTTTCCACTTTGTTCCTTGGTTTTCCACTTTGTGTTTTTCCATTTTCCATTCCATTTTGTTCCTTAGTGTGCAGTGAACTAAGGGACGACAAAGATAGAGAAGTTAATTCCAGACATTTCTCATGTTTTGTTTTCTTTCTCCTGAACAGGTGAAAATACAACCCGTTGCTAGATATGACTGGGAGCAGAAATACTATTACGGCAATCTGATAGCTGTTTCAAACTCTTACCTGGCTTATGCCATTAGAGGTGAGATGCCTTCTTGTCTTGGATGTGATTTGTATTCTTTTGCTCTGTATATTATTAAGAGAGGCAAAGTTTGCATCAGAACAATATAACTGGCACTAATTGAAACATACCTTGCAATACCCAGATCAGAGTGCTGTTGTAGAGGGAATATAAACAAAGGTGGAGAGAAGAGTTTGTTATGTGGGAGAGTTAGAAATAAAAGAGAACTCAATGGGGATGGAGGAAAAGTTGAAGGACTACACTGCTTTTCCTGGAGAGCTGATACTCAGATTCATCTTCTAATTAAGTATTTCTGCAGCAAACAAGCTGCTCTGTAGTTAGCACAGAAACAGCCCCATGGTAATTTGAGCGGATAAGTGTGATGGATTTGCTTGCATAAATTTAGAGTTGAGTTTAAGGCTAAATTTAGAGGATCCAAAGAGCGACGCAGATGTAGTGTCTTGTGCAGTAGAGAGAGAAAAGCAGAACAAGACAGGGAAAGATTATTTCACAACATATGGGAAAGAAAGTGACAGGATGAGAGGAAATGGTCTCAAGTTGTGCCAGGGAAGATTTAGATTAGATATTAGGGAAAAATTTTTCATGGAAAGGATTCTAAAGCATTGGAACCGCCCAGGGAAGTGGTGGAGTCACCATTCCTGAAGTTTTCAAAAAATGTGTGGATATGATGGCACCTGAGGACATGGTTTGGTGGTGAACATGAGTATGGTGCTGGTTGGATTTGATGATCTTAAAGGTCTTTTCCAACCTGAACAAGTCTATGAAATGAACCCTTAGTTATCTGCAGTGTCTCTTTCTGCTCTCATAGGAGCACAGAGTGTTTGTGTCTCTATCAGATCTTCCCTTTCTTCTTAGTTCAAGCACCCACTGGTTTGCCTGGTCTTTTATGAAATCTACTACTCTGCTGTTGTGGTTTTTCCTAGCTGAGGTTATTTTAGAGTAACTTAAGGATGTCTCAGCCTTTTAAAAATATTTTTAAAGCTTGGGTGCAGTAACACTGGTTTGTTAGGGCTGGTGTGGGCAGCAGGAAGTGGAAGCATCATGATCTCTGTAAGACTGCCTACTTTGTAGTGATTGATGTCTGTCTGAAAAGAAGAAATTTTGCTTAGTGTGCACATACTCTGAAGCATCTTCTTTTCAGTCATGCACGCCAAAAAGCAGTGCTTTTTGCAGGGTGAATGTTCGTGCCTTTTGCATTCCCCTTACGGAATGTGTATCTGAGCTATCTGCCTCTCAGTGACTCCTTTCCTCGAGTGAAAATTAAATTGCAAATAAAATTAATTCAGTGTCACTAGAGGTCAGCCTTGGAGATGTGTTGAGCTCGGGATGAAGGTTTAGGCCTTGTATCTTTAATAGAGGCATCTTTAATGAGGATAATCCTGGGAATTATGAGAAGTTTATGAGAATTATGGGAAGTTTATGAGAATTATGCAGGGAAACCACAGACATAAATGGTGACTTCTCCCTCTGTCTGTCCCACAGCTGCCAGCAATGGCTCTGCTATGGTGCGAGTATTGAGTGTCAGCACTGCTGAGCGGACCTTGCTGAAGGGATTCACAGGAGGCGTGGCAGACTTGGCCTTTGCTCACCTCAACTCCAACCAGCTGGCCTGCCTGGATGAGGCTGGCAACCTTTTTGTCTGGCGCCTGGCCATGGATAAAGAAAAAATCCAGTATCTTGTCCAAATACACCTCTGTCACTCTCTGTAATGGTTAGATGTGAATGCAACCTCAACATTGCCATTTATTTTGTAACCTTTGCAGAATAGCAGCTTGCAGGGAGAAGGTCGATAGTTCTGCCCCTTCCACAGTATCCAATCAGTTTTTACCTGCATTCAGCACAATCATTACTTGATATTGCATTGTTTGAAATTCTAGGAGTGGCACCTCAGTGCTCCTGGTCCAGGCAAAGTAGTCAGTGAGAGGTGTCAGTCTGTACCAGCTGGCCTTGGGCATGGACAGTGTCATGTCAACTGTGTGACAGAGGTTTTGTCTTGACTGGTTCAAGCTCTTTTCCTCAGTCGCTTCTCTGGGGAAGAGGACATAATACTTCCCTCCCGCTCTCTATTTTCCTTCCAAACCTGTCAACCTTCTTTTGGTGGCCCTGAAATTTATTTTCAGTGTTCATTGCCCTAAATATTTTCCTTTTAATTGCTAGGAGTGATTACTTAGTACTTCTGGGAAACATGTGAGATATGTCACCTTAGAATCTAGCTTTTTAATTTTAATTGTGTACCATCATTTCAAAAGCAATTGGAGCAAAGATGGTGGTAGTTGTTGAAGACCTGATTTGTAGTGGTGCAATCAAACACTCAGCTGGGGACAGTATGGTAGCTCTTCTCTTTCTGTGGTAGTGTTGCAATGCTAACAGAAATCATTTAAGCATTAGCTGTCACATGGATTGCACATT
The DNA here is from genome assembly GCA_013397935.1 of Dasyornis broadbenti. Taxonomy (NCBI): domain Eukaryota; kingdom Metazoa; phylum Chordata; class Aves; order Passeriformes; family Dasyornithidae; genus Dasyornis; species Dasyornis broadbenti. The sequence goes on from VZRN01000078.1 coordinate 26,331, forward strand.
CAGATGTGGCTGTGCACCCTAGTAGTGCTTATCGTGTCACTGTTTGCAGCCTGCAAGAGAAAACTATGAGAATCTAAGAACTTCTGTATGCTGAGGCTCTTCTGTCAGTGAAGAAATGCTAGCTTAGCTGCTTTCTCAGCAGAATCCCTTGATCTGCTTTCTTTTTGAATCAGTGGTCAAAAAAATCTTAAGGTTTAACAGTATTAAAACAGCAGACCGAGCCTGAAGAGGTTGTTGCTGGGCATTAGTAACAGAGCCAGAATATTTAATTTCTTAACCCTGGTGATCAGAGAGGAGATCTTGGTTAACATCAAGCGACCTGACAATACCCCACTGAACACCTTCCGAAGAATCATCTGGTGCCCTTTCATCCCAGATGATAATGAGGAGAGCGGCGAGGAGGGAAGTCAGACGTTGGCGTTGTTGCATGAGGACAGGGTAAGGAAGCACCACTTTGGAAATGTTGTCTGTAATTATTATTATAAGAAAATATTAATGGAGGAAAGAGCTGAGTTTACAATGGTGTTGTAAAGGCTCCTGTCTAGTCCGTGCTGGGGATCCTCTGGTAAGGAGATGTTGGATTCCTCTCCTTCAAGGAGAAATCATACTGATCATTCTGTGGGCCTCAGGAGGATGGAAAGGGATAACTTCTGCTCACCATCACATAACAAGGACCACTTGAAACAGAGACATCTCTTGCCTGTTCAGACTGAGCCAGTACCCAGGGTTTGGTAGACAGTAGGTACAAATGCCAAGAGCAATTCCCTGTGTTATGTACAGCTGCATGCCAGAAAAACATCTAATGCCCAAATTGGGTGGAAATGGGAAGGTTTATGTCACATACTTGCCATTGGGCTTGTGCGTCAGGATGTAAGATAAGGATCTAGGAAATTCTCTGGATCAAACCAATGGTTGCAAAATAAACCTGTGTGCCTACATGTTCATTTTCCAGGCAGAGGTGTGGGATTTGGACATCATCCGAACCAAGAACAGCTCCTGGCCAGTGGAAGTGCCTGATATCAAAGAAGGTTTCATTGTGGTGAAAGGCCACAGCACGGTACAAACCTGTTTTGTTTAGTTTTCTCTTTGGTTTATAGTGTCTAGGGAGCTGCAATTCTTAGGACAGTTGGCTATAAAAAAAAACAGTTGTGAAACGATTATGATTGTGAAAAGCCAAAATGAGCTCTATTCATAACACAAATAACAGTGAGAACAGTGGCAGGAGAATCCATTGTACTTGAATTTGCAGTCTGGAAAAGGTGATTGTTTATTATTCCCAAGAAAGAGGGTGCCTGTCAATTGTTCTGTGAAGGGTTAAAATACCTAGTGTTAGAAGCTGCCTGTTTCTGTTAGAAACCTTCTCTACTATCAGATTGTTAGTCAAATTCGTGCTTGAAGATAGAGCTTTTTCTTCTTGTAAAATAAAAAAAGATGTAAAATTACTTTCTGTGTCCCTTTTCCCCCTCTCTGTAGTGCCTGAGCGAGGGAGCACTGTCTCCAGATGGATCTGTGTTGGCCACAGCAAGCCATGACGGTTTTGTAAAATTCTGGCAGATCTATATTGAGGGACAGGATGAGCCAAGGTAAGTGGAGAATTAGAAAATGAAGGATCTTGGAACAGAGAGCAGCATTTTCTCTGGGAGAATTTCCTTGATACAGAATCATCTGTGATGGTCATTCTTGGGGCATTATAAGATACAGCTTGAATGTCTGTAATTTTTTTGCTGAAAAATTGTATCACTGAATATCATAGGCTTATGGGCAAAGCAGAGAGCTGTCTGGAAACAATTCTGTGCTTTGCACAGGCTGTAGTCAAATGCTTTTGCACTGTCCATGTAAATTCAGGAAACTGCTCTGAGCTGTTCTTCTCAGTCCTGACTCCTTTTTGCATTGTACCCTTGTTAAGATACCAGACCAAATGGCAACATGGGATTTTATTTATTTATTTATTGGTAACAGTATTTGTCTGCATGGGCTGTGATCTCCTTGTTTTAAATAAAAAGAGCTATAAGTCAGTAATGCTTTGTGGCTTCTGGACACAGAGAGTTGTGTGTTCAGTGTCAGCACTTCCCTCATTTACCACTCCCTTCACACTTGTATGTTTTCTCTGATTTATTCCCAGGTGTCTTCACGAGTGGAAACCCCATGATGGCAGCCCTCTTTCCTGCCTGCTCTTTTGTGACAACCATAAAAAACAAGACCCAGAGTAAGTCCCCCATCCTGTACTTGGAGTATTAAAGTTTAGCAGTATTTTCTAACTCTGCCTTGCCTTGAGAGTTGCTTGTAACTGAATCATACTTTAAAAATTTTAGCTTTGTAGAAGGAACGAGTCGTGTCCTCTTTGTAGTCAGTTGTCTAGTGATGGAGAAATGAATAAGACTCTGAAGCACAACCTGAAGTGACCCTAATTGTAGTGCCAGTTGCATGAAAGCAGTGAAAATTCTAAACTGATGAGTCCTCTCACATTTGTGGTATGGTCAGTTTTAAATTGCTTCTTAATTCTCTGAATTTCTACTGCAGTTGATGAAAATATCCCTTTTATTTTTATTGTTTCTTCAGTCTGTTGTGGCCTTAGGGTTCTTGAGAGCTATAGTGTTAGTTTCTAATCTACCTCAGAAATTTTCTGGGAACTTTTAAGACACAGTTGGGCAAAATCAGCTATGGGCAGCTTGTGAGGAGCTTTTCTGGGAAGGGCCAGATCTTCTTTAAGAGAACTTGGATCTGTTGTGCCTGCAGGGTTCCCTTCTGGAGGTTTCTCATCACAGGAGCCGATCAGAACAGAGAACTGAAGATGTGGTGCACGGTGTCCTGGACCTGTCTGCAGACTGTCCGGTACGTGCTGATGGACTCCCCTGAGGGGTGGGATTTAGGGGTACTAATTTTGCAAAGCTGATCCCTGATCTCCAATGGATTCTACTCCAGCCGGAATTTGAGCCTCCTCCTTTGCCATTCTGAGCTGTCATTGGAAGCTCTCAGCTATGGTAGGCTGTCAGGTCAAGCTTTGGCAAGACCAGAGAAGTTGATCCTTTTATCCTTGGTGTTACCAAGACCAGTTTGCCTGGTTCTGTAGAGCAGAGACATATCTATAGCATGAGGAGAGGCATTTCAAAACTGCATACCTTGAGTGTTTTCTTCTCGAATATTTCTACATATTCAATAACCAATCTAGGATCTTTTCCTATTACTGCTTTTTCTGTTTAAATTATGAGAAGCTACTATGTTGATAGAACTTCAGAAATTATCCAAGGCTTATTTATTGTGCCCTGTAGGTCCAGAAGTTCAAATTGTGCTTTAGCACATCCCTGGACTCAGCTTAGGTTCCCTGATTTTATTTTTCGGATGGTGTATTGTGGCTTCTCTCACCACACACAGGTTTAAGGCCACTTCTGATTTTCCCTTTTTAACTGAGAAGAATATGTCATAGAGCTGAGTGCTGCTTTTCCACCTCACGCCTACAGAAGGTTCAAAACTTGTGGAAGCATTATTTTGATTTGGTGGATTTTTGGCTTTAATCTGTAGCATTGGCTCTTGTACTCCTATGAATGTGGAACGTATTAAGTAATGACAAAGTGTCATCTTTCATTTAAATGTTCGGAGTTTGTAACCTGATCCTATTGTGTGATCTCCCAGTTGCTTTCTTAGCTGATGTCAGCACTGATTTCAGCAAAGGTGTTTGTGTTCTACTGGGTGGTTGCACTGTAATAGGGCTGTAAACTCCTTAAGATAATGTGGGGTTTTTTAGTAATTAATGCAGTTTCATAGCAGTCGTGCTGGTTGGGCTAATCTACCTTGCTTTCTGCACCCCCCTTCCCCCATCTTATTTTTTTATATAGCTTTTCTCCTGACATCTTCAGCTCCATGAGTATTCTTCCCAGCCTGAAAGTCTGCCTGGACCTCTCCGCTGAATATCTGATTCTGAGTGATGTGCAAAGAAAAGTAGGTAGTTCATTTTATTGCTGGCTGTGGGAAATAGTAACAGGAGCAGAATTGGCCTTTTGTGTGGCTGATTCTGCTGCCTAGGTCTGGGATTTGCATGTTAGTAGATAAAAATGCAGAGATTGACTCAGCAATTTCACTGTTGGATGAAAAAGGGTAGCAATTCAACTGAGTAATCCTGAGGAGCCATAAGGATTATTTCGCACCCTTTGTAAAGCTCTGTAAAGCTCTCATTTGGAGATACTTGTGTTTGGCACAGTAGGATGGAGTTCTTGATCAGCACCAACTCGCCTAAGGGTTTGGTGCTTGTGGTTTCCTAGAGTGTTCCATTTCATATTTCAAGACCCAGGCTTTATTCCTCACCTTATTTCCCTTTTTCTAAATCTTTTTTGGCTGCTAGGCTTTATAGTCACCACACATACACGTGGTCTGCTCTGAAAACTCTGATTTACCATTTCTGATGCTTCCAGGTCTTGTATGTGATGGAGCTGATGCAGAACCAAGAGGAGGGCAAGGCTTACTTCAGCTCCATCTCCGAGTTCCTCCTTACCCACCCAGTGCTAAGTTTTGGCATCCAGGCTGTGAGCCGCTGCCGGCTAAGGCACACTGAGGTGCTCCCGGCAGAAGAGGAGAATGACAACTTGAGTGTAGGTAGGTGACAAAGGAAATTTGGCTGCTGTGTCATCAGGATTTCTTACTTTTGAGTCCTGTGTGCAGTTTTGGGCACCAAAATATAAAAAATACACTAAGCTGTTAGAGAGTGTCCAAAGGGCTATGAGGATGCTGAAGGGGAAGTATGAAGAGTGGCTGAGATCATTTGGTCTGTTCAGCCTGGAGAAGACTGAGGATAGACCTCATTGCAGTCTTCCAGCATCCTCACAGGGGGCAGGCACTGATCTGTTCAATCTCATGACCAGTGACAGGACTCAGGGAAACGGCACAAAGCTGAGTCAGGGAAGGTTTAGGTTGGATATTAGGAAAAAGTTTTTCACCCAGAGGGTGGTTGGGCACAGGAACAAGCTCCCTGGGGCAGTGGTCACGGCACCAAGCCTGTCTGAGTTTAAGAAGCATTTGGGCAGTTTTTCCAGGCACATGCAGTGGTTCTTGGGGTGTTCTGTGCAGGGCCGGGGGCTGGACTCAATGGTCCTTGTGGGTCCCTTCCAACTCAGGATATTCTGTAATTCTTTGGAATTGTATGTAAACTTACTGAGAGTGCTCTTGATCCCTTCATCCAAATCATTGATAAAGAGAACCTGTATCGTGCTGGTTCTTTGCTATCAGTTCATCCTGCTGTGATATTTTTGTAGTACTTTGTCTGTAGTTTCCATCCAACTTCATGTTTTGCCTTTGTCTCCCTTCCAGAAGGTGCTCAGGGCTCTGGCGCTGTTGAATCAGCAGCAGGCGTGCTGATAAAACTCTTCTGTGTGCACACCAAGTGAGTATGTGTCGGCAGCTGTCTGTGGTTGTCCTAACCCTGCACAAACCTGTAGAAATCTAACTTAAATCCTTTTGCTCATAACAAAAGCTACTTGGCCCCTTAGAAACTTTCGGCTGGGTGTTTATGGCCTTGCCAGGAGGTAGCCCTGAATGGTGTGGCAAGGTTGTATTTCTGTAGCCATGAGTGATTTAAGAATTGTGCTCACACACAAGTGCTGAGAAACATCTCGAATACCCTGGGTGCCAAAACTGGGTGACACAGCTGAGTGAGGATCAGCTCCTGCTGCTTCTGTGACATGCAGAAAACACTGAATCATTTTCTATGGGAATTAGTTCAATGAAGAGAAATCTTTTGAGCCTTAAGACTTCTCTTGGTTGTTCTTAAGCTGATCAGAGATGCTTTTTTCTTTCCAGGGCCCTACAGGATGTGCAGATTAGATTCCAGCCTCTTCATAGCCCTGACACAAGTGCTTCCATGCCTTCCCATGGCTCTCATGAAGAATTTGGTGAGCATGTGTGTTATATTGGTCTTCAGTGTTGCTGAGCCTTCAAAGGTTGTTGGTGGGGAGAGCAGGAGGGTGGTTTTGGGTATCTCTTTGTATTGCAGTGGTGTCGTTGCATAAAGGGTTCTGAACACATAGTAGCACTGAAGCAGGAAGTTGGTTAGACCCTCGTGTGAGAATGGAGCTTGGGATGTGTTAGACCAGGAGTGCTAATGCCTTGTACACGCTTGACTTCCTAGGTGATTTGGCACTTGTGCAAGAAACTTGAGGTTTGTCTCTTGTCAGGTGGAAGATATCAGAGTGACGGCAGAGCTGTGGGAGTAGAGGGGACTGGGCTGTCTGAGGTGCTCTTTCAGCTCATTCACTATTCTGGCATGTGTCTGTTATACTGGCCTTGTGGTTAGGGAAGAAAGGAAGCTTGGATATTTTATTATCAAAGCCTGATAAAATCCACTCTGGCTTACAAAGAGCAAGCATAACAGAGGATTTGCTTTGCCCTAAGCTTTGACTAGAATATTGCAGGGTTTTTCCTTGTTCTTTTTGGAATCAAGTATGGCATGCAATGGCACAAGTTCATACTTTGTGGAATTGGAGCTTTAGTTTTGGAGGGAAGTTCCAAACTGATCTATCTCTCCCTTGAAGCCTTTCCAGACCACATGGCTGATCTGAGCACAGAAGGGCTGGGATCTGAAAAGGAATCTGTGCACGGCTCTCAACCAGACCTGCGGCGTATTGCTGATCTGCCTGTGCCAGCAGACTTCCTCTCTCTCTCCAATGATGCCAAACCCAAGCTGATGACTCCGGATGCATTCATGACACCAAGTACTTCTCTTCAACAGGTAATCAGAGATCAGCACTGTTATGGTGATGCAAGGGGTGGGGATCGATTTTGGTACTTTTGGGCACACTTTCCAGGCTGTAGTGATTCTGATAGGCTCTGCTAGCTGTATGCAGAGCACACAGGAAACTCTACATGTAACCAGACTGAGCAGAGACATGTTGGCACATCTAAAATGCTAAGCTAGCCTAAGCTTGTGTTGGAAATGCTGTGTTTAACTGGAAAAATGCTGATGTAGCTGTGCTTTGTAGAAGTACGGGTTTGCTAAATAACTGTATCTAAGCTGGGAGACTGCTCTTACTGGTTTACACACGTTATTTGGGGTTCTGATATAACTGTAATGGAAGAAAATATGCCATCTCTGCACATCCTGTCTGATGGAATCCTCTGGGAATGCAGATCTGAAAGGATCAGGTAGGTAAACGAGACTGTTCAGACTTGTGAGACCCTTCTGGAGTACCCCACTCTCTGCTACAAGCCCTCTGCCTCTGCGCTGGTGAGGTCACTTTGTTTGGGGACAGCAGTTCCTCATTGAAAGCACAGTTCATGTCATGAGGATATTTTGGGACTTGCCTTCGACCAGCACCTGAGCATCTTAGCAGTACAACTCAACCTGCGGGGTGTATTCTAGCACCTCTTCCCCAAAGGCTCTCTAGGAGCCTTTTCTTTCTCAGGTTGAGTTGTGTTGTTGCCCTCTGTCCCATCCTGACTGCTGTGTGTTTCCTTACAGATCGCTGTCTCTCCAGGCAGCAGTGTCAGTTCCCTGACTGCGGTCACAGCCATGAGCAGCACTTCTGTCACAGATGCCTCTCTGCCAAGGTAAATAGCACATACATTAAATAATACATCTACAGCTGAACTGATACAGGCCTTTGAGGTAGCACAGAGCTGTAGCATGTCTTGTAGGAGAGGAGATTGTTACCAGAATTAGAAACTGGCCTAAGTCCCAACGTCCCTGTATAAGCAGCTGTTTGCATCCCTAATGTAGCTTGGAACATGCCTGTTGTCATCTAGGGGCCAACCAGAGTGTTTCACGTGTGCCTCGTAGGGATTCTGTTATTGCAGCTCAGTTTTGTTGTTCTACATGCTTTTCCCAAAGGGCCAGCGTTGTTTACAGGTAAGAGAACACTGCAGTCACCAGGGACAGGGAGAGAATTAGGGCTGGTAGGAAAATCTTACAGCGTGACAGTGGGTTGGGCTGCATAGCAGGCGAGAACTTCACACCTCCGGTTGGGTAAAGGAAAGAGACCTGTCTCATAGTGTCCTGTTTCTCCCTGTACTCAGTACAGTGTGCACTGGAGATACAGTTGGTCCTTTCTCTCACTGTCTCCTTGAATTCTAAGAGATTTCAATGCCCTTTTTATTTCTTTGTTGTTTCCACTTGGTATCTCTCTGGGCTATATGGGATTAGGAGATGCAGGTGCTCACTGACAGGGAGTATCTGACCATGGTGGAAAGAGCCAGGTCTCCTTCACTGACCTTTGTGCCCCACCTCCTCACCTCGAGTGTTTGATGCAGATCAATCATTTCTTTGGGCTGCTTGATTTGGTGATGTCTGTTTCTGCAGAGCATCAGAAGACTTGACTGTGAGCCCCAAGATGCAGCTGGACTCCAGCCTCACGCTGAGCAGCAGCAGCAGCAGTCTCCAGACCAGTCCTAGGAGTCACTCTGTTCTTATCCCAGGCCTCCCTGACAAGCTAACACCAAAGGCACCTGTTCCAGTAAGGCTCTAAATGATGCTCCCTTCCTTCTCACGGGCCAAGGAAACTCTATGGGCCTGTACAAGCCTGAAATTGTTCAGCCTGGAGAAAAAAAGGCTCTGAGAACTGGAATGGCTTTTCAGTGCTTAGGAGAGATAAGAGGGACTTTTTACATGGGCAGAAAGGGATAGAGCATGGGGAGATGGCTTTAAACTAGACAAGGGGAGATTTAGGTTAGATGTTAGGAGGAAATTCTTTATTCAGAGGGTGATGAGGCACTGACACAGACTTCCCAGAGAAGTTGTGGATGCCCCATCCCTGGAAGTGTTCAAGGCCAGGTTGGATGGTGTTTTGAGCAACCTGGTCTGGTGGAAGGTGTCCCTGCCCATGGTATTGGGGTTGGTACAAGATGGTTCTTTCCAACCCAACCCATTCTAGGATTCCATGAAATTACACTTACCTGGATATTATCAGGGACAGTGTCTACCCTTTGGAAAACACAGCTGCTGGCACAGACCTGCAGCCCAGTTTCCTTATGGGCATTGAAAGAACTTTTCCTTGTGTAGAACAGCATGTCTGAAAACCAGAGACAGCTCTAGCTTGTGCTGTCACTATCGCAGTGGCTGAACATGATCAGCCTTTGTGTTAGGAGACAGTGCTATCTGGAAAGGTTTATTCCTGCTTGTTGGCCTGATGAGTCTGAAATAGCAATTTCCTATCCCTAAATTTGAATTTCCAGGTGTTGTGTAAAACAGATCATGACCAAAGCTTGAAATTGAAACAAGTTTTCAGTCCAGGAGATGTTCACTGTTAAAACTAATGTTTTCCTTCAAAGAGGAGGGAGTCTGGAGCAGAGCAGGGAGGTAGAATTAGTGTTACATTTTCCTTTGAAAGTGAGTTCAAACTAGCATTGGCTTAAATGTGTTATTAGCCCAGCTGAGAGTCCATTACAAGTCCTTGGGCCTTTTTCCATCTGATGAAGGAGTGGGAGCCAGGAATCACCTGAGGAAAGGGTACAGCAGGCTGTTTTCAGAGGCAGTTGGTGTAAGGTACCCTGGGTCCTTGGGGTCTCTCCACATTATCCTGAAGGCTCTTGTTTGATTTTTGTTTTCAGGTTGCACCAGGAAACTCTTCTCTAGCACTGGAACTGCAGGAAGTGGAGCCCTTGGTGGTGCCCCAGGCTTCCCCCACCCGTGAGCGCTCACCGGACGTCATTTCCTCTGCTTCCACAGCCATGTCCCAGGATATCCCAGAGATTGCTTCCGAGACCCTACAGCGCAGCTTTGCCACGGCTCCATCCGGGCTGCCTGGGGAGGTGCTGGAGCCCACTCACCACGCAGACAGTATGGCCTCTGCTGCCTCAGCCCTGCATTTGCTGTCTCCCAGGAACCGCCACAACTCTGAGCACAGCCACCACTCTTTGGACATGCCTCCAGTGGAGGTGGACAGACTGAATGCTCCATCATTACTGGAGACTGCTTTAACTCAGGAAAATGCATCTGCTGACAGTGTTGTGAGTCAGCCATGGCCAGCAGCTCCTGACATAACCCGGGAAACCAGGAACAGCATGGCAGACAGGTAATCACTTGGGTTTGTCTAGTGCAGAGCCATTTGTTTGCACTTGCCAAATTGGCAGCTTGGTGAGAAGCTCTTAGGATGTGATTAATCCAGGGCAGTTCTCTATCCTTCTTTCCCTTAAAAGATCTCATGAGTCAGCCTTCCTGTGTGCTTGGTCTGAATGCTGTGTCCTGAACTTCCTAGGTCATCTCTAACCATTTTTGCTCTCTGATACCCTTTGCAGCATAAATGATCTCTGTTAAGGAGGTGAAAAGTCTACTTTATTGGCCTTCATGTTCACCTGGAGACCGAAAATACGATTTTTTTTTTTTGTGCTCTGGAAATCAAACCAGCACAAGCTAAGTTCTGCCCCAGGTGATGCATTCCTGCAGGCTTTTGTTGAATCAATTGACACATAACTGATAGGTTTGGTTACAGGTTAATTGTATATCTCTCTTCTAGGATTGGCTCTATGCTGCTAGTGTTATAAATAAAAAAGGTACTTTAGCAGCCAGAAAATAAATGGCAGTGGAACAGGAATGAAGAATGGTGCAACATCACTTAGCCTGCTTAGAAGGAGCAATCTGTTATGCTAGAGCAGTGCTGGGATTCATCACAGAATTAGTGTCTGTGTCTTGTGGGGTGAGAACAGCAAGATGCATCTGGCATCTCCAGAGTTTGCTTAGGCCAGGGCCACATGCACCAGGAAAACCTGAAAACACCTTCCTTTTCAGCAGAACTAGAAGGCTGAGAGTGTTAGTGTTGTCCCTCAGGTAATCCTGGACTGTTCCCTCATCAGAATTGGAAAGAAAGGCCTCGCCTTGTGCCGCCACAACTGAGGATGTTGTTTCAGGAAGCAATTCCAACTGATGGCTCTGGGGAGGGCATTAAAACTGTGTTTCTACTCAATGATTTTTATGAACTTGAGAAAATACTTTTATAGGAGTTTGTAACTCCCCTCAACCCCACCCTGTCTTTAAATTCTTCAGGAGTTTTTATGTTAGAATATCAGATCAGCTATCTCTGACTGTGAGAGATTTCACAAGTGCTCATTTCTTTTTAAAGATCTTCCTGCAAGCTGCATTCAGGCAGACCTAATTTACAGCCTAGAAGCACATGCAGTTTGCTTTCAAAATTATGACGCTCAGAACAGATCCACTGTTACAGTTCTGTCTGGTAGAGCTGACCCATCACATTCACACACTTCCTCAGACACTTTAAGGAACTAAAAAACACTGATGATTTTTGCTCCAGTGATCAGTATTAAATGAGGAAAAACAGACCCAAGATGATGCTATTCATGGAAGTATGCTGTGTTGCCAGGTTTGAGTAGCAGCTTACCTGTCTTGTATGAGTGTCAGTTGGAAGATAGCTCTTGGTTAAGGCTTCATGCATAGCTGAGGTGCTTCTCCCTTCTTAAGGCCCCAGAAAAGCACATGGACAAGTTCAAAGGTTTAGTGCCTCGACACAACACCTGCCACTTCTGGATCTATGAGATTGGTGTGGGGTTGATTTTTGTTCCAGACTTTCTATCAGGATCTCTCATGAGAGGTGGAGAGGATGAATATCCAAGCTGAAAGAGACTTCCGTGATGGTATCTTCTTTTTTTCCCCTCTCTAGCCCAAGGGATGAGGTTGAAGAAAAGCACAAGAGCTCTTCCTACCATCGACACAGCTACCACCTGCTGCAGCATGACAGCCAGGATGCCAGTGCAGAACAAAGGTACCAGAGTGTTCAGCCCCCTCTCTTGCCCTGCATGGGCTCAGCTCAAGCTGCATTCATGCCTCTGTCCCCAGCCAGCCTTCATGTGTGGGGTGAATGTCCCTGCTTTGTCTCCTGACTTAATGTGTATTTGCAGCTCAGCTTCCCTAATGTTCTGATGACTTCAGCTCATCTCAGGATTGACCTCTGGGCACTCTCCAGTTTATTCTCTGTGGGGAAAGGTTTGATTGTAGTGCTTCTAAAAGCATGGACCAAGCTTGGTTTAATTACCAGTGAAAACCAATTAAGGGATCAGTTTCCAAATATTGTGCCTTATATAAGGTAGCAAGGCTACGTCAGGAGTAAGTTTCTTGCTTTTGACATCTTTCCTCCCTCATGAGCCATACTCAAGTTCTGTGGGCACATTCTGTATGCCTGACAAGCTCAACCCTGTTTGACAGCTGAGAGTTTATTCATAATCCACACATAAATTCAGACTGAAATGTGCAGCCTGTGTTAGAGAGCTGGTCAGCAGGTGAAAGTCTCCAAGGTACTGAGGATCACAGACTTCTTAGGCTCACCTGATTCTCCTCTGTTCCTGCAATGCTTTCTGCGTTCAGTGCTTGCTGTGTGTAAAGCTGTAAGGATGTGCTGTGCTTGGGTTCCCTGCTAGGCCGTCCTGGGACTCATGTGCCAGTGTGTGTGTGCAGCTAAACAGGCATTGTTCAGCCACATAGCCTGGGCCCTGCCTGTCACTAATACAGGGACCCTCCAAGCCTTGCTGCACAGCACTCAAGCTCAGCCTGAACAGACCTGGATCAAAGCAGAGCAGCCCATGCTGGGCTCTGCAGAGCTGACTCCGTGGGAGGTTAAGGTGGGGGTGTCTGGAGCTCTGTGGCTCTGGGCATATGTGGGTGAATCCCTCTCCGTAGTGAAGGTTGATACAGTGCAGTGTTGTGAGTGATATCCTCTCCCCTGCTGTTCCTTCACAGTGACCATGATGATGAAGTTGCAAGCTTGGCTTCTACATCAGGTGGATTTGGTGCCAAAGCATCTGCGCAGAGGCTGCCTGTGAAGGACTGGAAAGTCAAGGCTTCCCCCCGGGCTTCCCCAAAGCTAAAGAGGAAGGGCAAGAAAGATGACGGGTATGCTGGGCTTGCCAGGACACAGGAGTCTGTGGGACCAGCTGGGCAGGACCACAACCTGTTGTAGCCATTGGGGTCTGAGGCAGCAACCTAGTGCTCCCAACCCTCACTCTGTTTGCCAGGGCAAGAACCGCACAGAAGGCACTGCTGATTACTCAGACACTGGCTGTCTCTCAGGGGCGTGGGAATAGGTTCTGCACTATCTCCAGCTGGGACTCAAAATCCAAAATATAGCCCAGGCTTCGCAAGAATGTGTGGGAGGCAAATTGTACATTGTGGGGAGACACTGGATCCTTTCACTGGTTTCAGTGAAAGCTTCATTGGAACTGTCATGCTGTGAATTTCACAATGGCCTCTCTTTCTAATTGGCTCCTGAACAGTGGCACAGTGCCCTTGTTCAGCCATATCTGTCATTTGTTACCTGCCTGCTGCCTTTGTGTGTTTCTAAATGTGCCTATATCAATATCCTGTAAGTGAAAATTGGTGACTGGAAAGGTCTGCCCATGGTACATTACACCAATCTGTCTGCATTAGTGTGAGGAGAGCAGCACAGCCTCTGCATAGGGCTCTCTGCTCTTGTGTTCCCAAGGCTCCATAATTTGGATCTCTAGCTCTGCAGATCACAACAAAGATGGGCTATGGCATTTAATTCTGGCTGTGGTCCTGTACAGTGTCACCCTGAAGCTCTCGGCTTCTGAAATGGCTTCCACTTTTTCTGCCCCAGTCCTTTTAAAGTTGCTGAGTGGGTACTCTCTGGGAACAAAAAATGTTTCGTTTTCTTCATAGATCTGTGGCTTTGATGGAGACATGCAATATTAGTGGATCAGTTCAATGTTTTTCTTTATTCTGCTGTATAAGCTAGAGTACCTCACTAGTTTCTTCACCCTGAGAGCTGGAATCACAGTAGATGATTTGTGCTCATTCATTCTGAATTTTAACAAATGAATATTTGTTTTTTTCATTGGTAAAATATTCAGAGACCTTCAAAAGATTTCTGGCAAAGTCTTCCCTGACTTTGAATTTGGACAAAACTGAAAAATCAGTGTGCAGTGTGCTTTCTAATAGTCCTCATTAACACTTGGTTCAGGTCTCCTCCCTGCAAAGGGACCAGTCTGTAAGGAACTTCAGCATCTGTGAATAGTGCAAATGATGGAGTAACAGTGCTGTAAGGACTGGGATTTCATCACCTTCCCATCATTCCCCATGTTACACAAGGCAAAACAGAAGTATGACGTGGAGTGTAAGATCTAAAGCAACCATAAAATGTGTGATCTGTTTTGGCAGAAGACTTGGGTAATAAGAGGAGTTAATTGGCGTAATTGGGTTACTACTCTTTCTCTGCTTATTTCCAGGGATGTGAACCAGTCACCAAGGTCATCTAACAACCAGGTGAGTCAGAGCTGCTCTTCATGATGCTTCATGTCTTACTAGGAAAGACCTAAGAGAAATTTCATCCCTTTTCCTTGAAATACTGTAGGCCATGCCTGAGCAGGTTGAGATGGGCTACACTTGGGCTTGGCATTGCTCTGTGCTGACGTGCAGCAGAGAAGGAGCTGCACTGTGCTCTCCAGACTGATGATTTCCTTCTCATATTTGCCTGTGCCTGCAGCAAGATAAGCTGTTCCCAGCAAAGGAAGGGTCGCAGGGGGACTGGCCTGTACACATAACTGCCCTTGATGTGTGTATCTCCTTGTTCCTTCCCCTTTAGGGTGGGTCCTTATACTCCTTTAACTATTTTGAGCAGGTGAAGAGATAACAAACTATAGATTGATACTTTTCCAGTTGTTTAGTTATTCATAAATAAATAAAAGAGCTGAAAAAGTGCTCTGAGAAACCTCCTTACTCTACCAATTGCACAGTTCTTTGACGAGTGTTTGAGGTCACATGTTTACATTCACAGGCATGAACACTATCAGTACCTGGCCAAAAGTGAATAAAATCTGCTTTGAAGCTTGAATTTAAACAGTTGATATTCTAAGCAACCATTTATTTGGTTTATCAGTTTATTCCCTGGCACAAAAGTCCTTAGGAGCAGGCATTAAACTGCCCCCTTTTCTGCATTGTGTGTTATGCTTCACTTCCAGGCACTGGGATTGACTCAATACTGAGCAGAAAGCTCTGCTGACCTCCAATCCTGTTGGAAATTAATTCTTGTCCTCTCCACATGTAGGTCACACCAGAGTTCCAGGATGAGCTGATGTGCATCCTGAGGAGCCAACAGCGGGAGCTCTCTGAGCTGCGGCAGAACCAGATGGAACTGCTGCAGAGACTTACGGATCACCTTGATGCCATCCAGAGCTCCCTCATGGGCCACATGGAGAGGGTGATCGACTCCCAGCAGGAGCAGGAGCGTATCCTTGTTTGCAAATGTTGAGTGGAAGGCTGCAAGGCAGACTAGAGGCATGAAAAAGACTCAGAAAGTCCAAAGATTGTGGGATTGTGGGGCTGTAGGTGCAGTATAACTGCCTGGCTGCAGCATAACTATTTCACTTCCTCTCAGGCCCTTTTTAAGGGCAAGAAACTCAGAATTACTACAGAGAAGAAACTGATTCTTGAGGTTGCTTGCTTCATGAGGTATGAGTAGCCTGAAGCCTGGGTTTGCTCCCATGCGCTGTATCACTTATGTCCACTAATTCCATCCTGTAGAAACGTTTTTACCAACTTACTTTTTATGGATATTGGACTTGATGATTTCTGGTGTCCTAGTTTTGGCTCAGATAGAATTAATTTTCTTCGCAGAAGCTCATATGTGTTATGCTTTGGATTTGTGACCAAAACAAGGCTGATAACACACTGATGTTTTTGCTGTTTCTAAGCCCTGCCAAGGCCGCCTCTGTTTCTCATGCTGCTTCACCAGCCAGAGGCTGTGGGTGGGCAAAAGTTGGGAGGAGACACGGCCAGGACAGCTGACCTCCACTGACCAAAGGGGTGCCCCACACTGTATGACTTTGTGCTCAGCATTAAAGGCTGGGGGAAAGGTGGAGGAAGAGGGGGCACTTGGAGTGATGGTGTTTGTCTTCCCCAGCCACTGTTAGGAGTGAGGGAGCCCTGCTTTCCTGGTTTACTGAACACCTGCTCAACAATGGGAAGTAGTAAATTAATTACTTAGTTTCTTTGGCTGGTATGTGCAGCTTTTGCTTTAGCTCTTAAACTGTCTTTTCCTCAACCTATGAGCTTTCTCACTTCTACCCTGCCTGTTCTCTCCCCCATCCTGCTGCAGAGGAGTGTGTGTCTGTCTGGGGCTGAGCTGCCTATGAGGCAGCCAAGTTAACCACAATATGTAGGAAACAGTACTGTCCAACTTCTTTTAGCTGTTTGACTTTCCTATTGTTCCTTCCAAAGCTCTTCTCTGATCATTTGTTTAAGAGCACCCTGTTTACAGGAACACAGCAGCTCTCACTGAGCCTCTGGAGGTGAGGCTATTGTCCATCTTTGTGGATAGGAGTGTTGTGGGTAGACAGGAAATCTGTTGTTTGTGCTCCTTAATGTGAATTCCCATTAGAGAGAAGACTGGACCGGGTGCTGACAGAAGGGCAGCAACGCAATGGGCAGCTCCAGGAGCACCTGTCCCAGCAGCTCTCCCAGTCTCTGTCCACAGCTGTATGTAACCGCCTGGAGAGGACCATTCGGGAGGAGATGAAGAAGACAGTGCCTCAGTGTGAGTGTGGCTGCCTAAATCTGGGAGGTGGATCCCTACAGGTAGCACTATAGGGATTGAAAGCATACTGCAAAAGTGCTGGCACTGTATGAAGCAGGAGTTGGTTGTGTGAAAACCAGTCACTGCACAACAGATGCTTTGGGCGCCCCTGTAATCTGAGAAGAGGAGCTGTGGTTTAGAAGGAATATGACGTTCCCAGAGGGAATGCCTTTCCAGAGAGTGTGGTCTGACCTTCAGTTATAATCTGTGAAGCCTCCAGAGTCGGTTCCGTGGAGGAAAGTGAAAGAGGTTGATGAGTTTGGAAGTGAAGAGTTTGGCTGGAGCAAGATTGAGCTTGTCTTTCCCTTTCTTGATGCACTGGCACCATGCACTTAAGGAAATGTTCCAAAAACTGCTGGTGGGAAAACCTGCAGCCAGTACCTGCCTGAGGCAGGGCTACCTGCTATTCTAGATCAAGTCAGCTGTGACTTTGTCACACTAAGTCTTAAAAACCTTCAAGGCTGGAGGTTCCACAACTTCTGGTGACTTCCAGAGCTGTGTCACCTTCCTAGCAAAAACTTTTCTCCCAATGTCCAACCTGAGCTCCGCAAGCAAAATTTGTGGTCATTGTACCTTGCTGTGTCGTATCCAAGAATCATTTGATACCATTTTGGTTTTTGGGTTTTGAAGTGTGTCTTTAGGCTTTAAGCTGCAATTTTGTCCTGGTTTTGTTATGTTTAGGCATTTCCAAGAGCATGGACCCTACTGTCAGCCAGCTCAGTAACACTGTTGCTGCCAAGCTTACTGCTGTTGAGGGGACACTGAAAGAGAATATCACCAAGCTAGTGAAATCAAAGGTAAGGAGAACCAGAGTAGCTTTTCCTGGGGACACTGAGTTGTGTCACCTGCCTGGGTAGCAACTTCTTACACCTTTACTCCTCACCTAGGTAATGCCAGTTTAGCTGCCAGTGGTCAAAGCTCTTTCATGGTCTTGTTGGAGAACAAGCTCTTTGTATGCTCCCCTGCCCACTTTGCGTCATTAACACTTTTTTCAGTTACCAAGTTGTTCATTTTCTACTAGAGATTCTCACCACAGCAGTGACTTTTAGGGCCAACTCAATTAGTCAAGTGGTGAAAGTTTGACTGGCTCCATTCTGTTCTCCATATCTACGTTGTTTAGGGAGCACAAGCTGCTTACTTATCTTGGCAGGGAATGATGATTTTTTTGGGAAGGAAGTAAGGAAGGAGAAGAGCAGAGGAGCTGTGCCTTCCTTTGCCACCTTCTCTTGCTCTATAGCAGAACTACAGAGAAGTGGTGCTGATTTTGGGCAGCCCCTCAGCAAGCAGATGTTCTGCCTGCTGGAGTCGTGGTGCAGCCTGGCCAGTGGGAAGGGCTGGGAGAGCACCCTTTGAACACTGGGCTGGCCTTGCCTGGTGTGGGTATGTTGCAGGGACCTAGTGTTTGCTCACATCTTTAGTCCTGGAGCAGGCTGTTGTTAATTTTCTGGAATCTTCTGTGTGTGCTTGTAAGAACCTTACAGACAGTGTTGTGAGGGCAACAGCTGACACCCTGCAGGGACCCATCCAGTCAGCCTACAGAGAGGCCTTCCAGAGTGTTGTGCTGCCAGCCTTTGAGAAGAGCTGCCAGACCATGTTCCAGCAGATCAATGACACCTTCAAGCAGGGCACACAGGAATGTGAGTAGGTTTTCTTCTTCAAGTTCTCTCTGCACTATTTGCATTAGTGGCTGACAACACATTTGCTTTATGTTTTTGCCTTTCAGATTTTCACTGTTTAACCTCTTAGACCATCTGTATGTTCTATTTCATACTTGGGAAGCAGAAGTGGGGAGGTTTTTGTGAGTGGTGCTGTAAGAGTAGGGATTCACCTCTGGTCTTTGTAGCCCACATAGCAAAACACTCAGCTGTGTTCTGGGAATCTGTGACTTCATCTATTGAGCAGGAAAGCCCAGCTACAGGATTACCCCATCCTGGTGTCAGAAACATGATGAATGGAGAGGGCAGCAGTCCTGCAGCTAGGCCCTCCTCTCAGAGGGGTAATGGATTGGAAAAGATTTATAGAGGGGTTACTGGGATGACCAGAGGTTAAATAGTGGCTGAACAGTATAGACATATTCAGGCTGAAATAGAGTATAACCTTAAGTAAGGAAAACTGTACACTGATGCACTGGGGAAGATCATTCCTGTTCTCAGGCTTGGGATGCAGGTCCTTGGCCTTCAGGGAGGCTGGACAGGTATTATTCTGCAGAACTGGTTTCTGAGAGGGCCTGCATGTGGCCAGTGCTAGCACAGTGACTTCTGTTGGCCATAGATCTGCAGGGTATCTCCAGCTGTTTATTTTGCACCCTTCCTATTCCTCACAAGTCCCCCACAAATACAAGGGCTTACATTGTTCTCCCTTTTGCTCAAGCCAGTTCATAAGATACTTTAAAATACAGGTTTTAAATCTCTGCAGACATTATTTGGTTTTTGGCAGAAATGTTCCCCCTCTTCCTTCATTAGCGTTGAGCTAACGCAGATCACAATTCACACTGTGTATCAAATAAAACACTCTCACTCCTGCCTTCATCTCCCCTGAACAAGGAGTGTCTGTAGAAGTCTGTTGTTTGAGAACTGGTGGGTTTGTTGCTGTGTTGTGGGATCCTATGTGATGGGGAGACTGGAAGCTGCATTTCTGTGTTTCTAGTTTAATATAGTGCAGCCCAGAACAAGGCTTGTGTTTCTGTTCTGTCCTGTGCTCATATGCAGGCTCAGCAATTGCTTCTGCTAGAGAACATGTAGGGCCTAGCAGCTGGATTTCTGCCCTGATCCTCTCCACAGGTACAGATGGCACAAACATCACCCTCTTTGCTTGTTGCAGACATCCAGCAGCTTGAAGCTCACTTGAAGAACAAGAAGGTACGAGAGCAGGAAGTGCGGGACCCGCTGCTGAACCAGCTCCGGCAGCTCATCAGCACCTTCCAGAGCACCACGGAGCAGCTGGCGTCCACCATCGCGGCCAGTGTCCATGCGGAGGTGCAGCACCAGCTGCACATCATTGTGGGCAAGTAAGTTGTAATCTGGGCTTGTGGAAAGAGATGTCACTGAAAGGTGCATGCATGTGTCACAAGCACCTCTCCCTGCTTAGTTGTGGAAATAAGCCAGAAGTGCTGTAGGGCTGCTTGTTGGCCCTGCACGTATGGCAAAGCATGTGGGCTGGTAGCTGTTGCCCACAGAAGGTTTCCTAGCTGTACTGAGAAGCTCAGGGCCTGCTTTTCCCCTGCTCCCATGTGCACAGTCAGAACAGAAGGATCTAAGGCACCCCTAAGCACACTCAAATCTGAACACTTCCTGAAGATCATTTCAGAGAAATCTTTTGAAGGCATTTCTTTACTCTGTGTCCTCAGGCCATACAGTTTCTGCAGGTTCTCTCTCTCCCCCCTCCAGCTGCTCTGCAGCAGTTAGTGCTTTGCTCTCCTGGTTTCAGGATGGGATCCCAGCAGTGCCTCCAGCACATTCATGCCATGAGGTGGTGACAGATTGCCAGGCGTTGGGATTGGCTGGTGGTCACCTGTGGGACAGAACAACCCTGTCTGCTTTAAGCCACTAGAACATAAGTCAAAGCACACCAGGGTCTTCAGTGCAGGCCAGAGTTGCCAGGAAGGCCACCAGACTAAATCCTGGTCTTGTTGCATGGGCTGTGCTTGTTGCCAGGGACACCCTGCTTTTCTACCTGCAGCAGAGCAGGTTTGATGCTTTGTAAGGGGGGAGAATCCAGCCCTTGAGGGAAAAGGTGTCACACGCAGCAGCAGAGTCTGCCCTGTGAACTGGTCTTCTGTGGAGAAGTCACAGGCACAGTGTAAGTGAGTTCTTGTTCTAAAGGTGTCATCTGCACACTAGGAACTGCATCTGATAGATCTCGTGTAGGAAGCTGGCCCTGTTTGGGGATAACCCCACAGCTTAGTCACCTTGCTTGTAAGCCAGAGACATTCAAGATTTAAAACGTTGTTTAATGAGAAACTTAGTTCCCTGAAATGTCCATTCCTGCATAGAATCCCAGCATCTTCCAGGTGCACCCTGGGGCATTGTGGTGTTGGCCACAGAGTTGCCTGTACCTCAGATCAATTTGTATGAACCTTTTGGGAGCTACACTACATAAGCAAACCAGCCTGTGCTTTCTTGCTGGTAAAAGCTTTGTGCAGTGTTATCCCTCAACTCTTCATTCTCAGAGATGCCCATGGGTTCTGTTTTGTTTTTTTCCAGCATGCAGGAGTCTATTTTAGCCCAGGTGCAGAGAGTCATTAAAGGAGAAGTGAGCCTGGCTATGAAGGAACAGCAAGCAGCGGTCACCTCAAGCATCGTCCAGGCGATGCGCTCGGCAGCTGGGACACCCATCCCCTCTACTCACATGGATTTCCAGTCCCAGCAGACTCACATCCTTCAGCTGCTCCAGCAGGGGCACCTCAACCAAGCTTTCCAGCAGGTACCTAGTTTTCCTGGTAGTCATCCACTGCTTGTTGGGGACTGAGAAGGAAACAGGACTCATTGAGGTGGGCACATAATCCCCCAACAGCTTACACAGGAGTTGACTGAAAAGACCTGTAGCAGTGGAGTGCTTGAGAGGTGTAGTTGCTCTCATGCAGGTGGAGCCAGAGCCATGCAGGTTCCATGGTTTGATAGCAGTTAAGTTCTTTCATCCCTGCCCATGTCCTGTCAGGACAGTGTCAGTGCTCCAGTAAACCAGTGTGTTTTGCCATTGGCAGTTACACATGGTGCACCTCTGAAGAGCAACAGCTTCATAAGCCTCTCTGGGCAGATCTACCAGCTGGGGCCTGACCTTGCCTTTGACTTTCAACATGTAGGCAGGTCTGTTTGAGCTGCTGCAGACAAACTCTTCTAGGAATGATAGCACTGCTGAGCCAGTGGGCTACCAGGGTCCTGCTGCATGCTGCTGACAGTAACCTGCTCCTCTCTGTCTGGTTGGGCTCTGTTGCGCTTGGAACATACACGGGTGCCCTTGGAGCATAGAGCTAGAGCCTAAAGATGGCCCTCCTGGCTTGTATAGCAGAGGTGCAGAGAGTTTTGCTCCCAGAGGAGGCTGTCAAGCCATTGAGTGCCCCAGGGCTGTCATTCTGTTCCATGTCCCTCACTTGCCTGTTGGTTCCTGTGCCTTTCTAGCTGTGTCTTCCTTGCAGGCTCTAACAGCAGCTGATCTCAATCTGGTCCTGTATGTCTGTGAGACTGTGGATACTCAGCAAGTATTTGGACAGCATCCATGCCCGCTGTCCCAGCCTGTGCTGCTCTCTCTCATTCAGCAGCTCTCGTCAGATCTGGGCACTCGTACGGAACTGAAGCTGAAGTGAGTATGACCAGAGAACTGGGTCCTATTCCTGGCACTGGCTTTAAATTCACTGCCTGGAAGCAGAAGGTGGTACTTCAATAAAAGCTGGAGCTTCTGTAGCCTGTTACTGGCATGTTTACAACCAGTATTAACTAGGAAAAATATGTCAGCATTGCCATGGAAGGGTTTGCTGCCATGAGGTAGTAGTGGAAGGAGTACCCAGTGGTAGGTGCTGTTACCTCTGGGATTGTAGCCTGTAAATATTTGCAGTCTGTGCAGCGATCCCCTTTCCCCAAGGAATGATTTCCCTGTGGAGGCAAAAGGAGGGATAGTGCCATGTGCCCTGGGTAGTATAATATCCAGGGCAAGTTTGCTCTGTCCTCAACTCCTAATCCATCACCGGACTTTTTGTTGGCAGTTTGTTGTCGTGACTGTCGGAAAGGCTCAGTGGGAGGTTGCAGCAGGAGCTACTGGAATAATTTCTGGTGGATGTTCCAAACAAAGCTTGTGTGACAAAATAGTGACTGTGCTGACACTTGCCATGAACATTTTTAGTGTGTGAGTCAAAATCTTGCTATCTGCCCTTAAAAGCTAAATTGCTAAGGTACCTACAGGTTTTGACTATGGCTTGTATGGAAAAATTACTTAAATCAAGTTTTTAACTCAACTTAATAGGGATAAAGCAAGCTAGAAAAACTGAAAAGAGCTTCAAGTTAGAGTCGAGCTGGTAATTGGGGTTAAAGCTGCTGCTGTGAAGTTTAAACTGGATTATTACTGAAAACCTGCAGTGAGCACATTGCTTTGCTCAAGCTGTGGTTTGAAAGCTGATAGCTCATTTGAACTTCAGAGTGTCTTGTTGGTAAAAGTCTTGATCTTCTCCCACCCCTTCCTGGATGGATCTTAGATGTGACACTACACAAACTGAGTCTCACTGCTGAGGAGTTTTACTGTCTAATGAGTGACTAATTCTGCTTAAAGTTATTTAAGAAAATATCTACTGAGAGCCACCTCCAGCACCATGGGGAGTTCTCACTGGCAGTTGCACCTGCCTTAGTTCCAGCAGCCAGGTAGTGGCAGGCTGGGAGCTGTAGGCTGCCCTCACATGTTGAGGAAGGGATACATAGACCCTGCTATGAGTCAGGAACATTTATTTCCTGACAACTGAACATAACTGCAGAGTTTGGGTGGAGTGGGGAGCAAAACTGTGCATCTTCAGTGCTAACACAAACTGAATCAGATTGGAATCATATGCTGGGTTTGATCCTAACCTTGCTGTCTCTCCTTCAGCTACTTGGAGGATGCAGTGATGCACCTGGACCAAAGCGACCCCATCACCCGAGACCACATGGGGTCAGTCATGAACCAGGTGCGGCAAAAGCTCTTCCAGTTCCTCCAGGCAGAACCGCACAACCCGCTGAGCAAACCTGCGCGTCGTCTGATGATCATGCTGCAGGGCCTGGTCACCCCTGGCATGACCTAGGAGGAGCTGGCTGCCTGGTGGGCTGCTCCACCGAAGCCTACCCAGCAGATGCGTAGTTACTAATGGCGTCTGGCTGGTGCTAAGAGCTCTTGCCAGAAAATCTATCAACACGTGTGTGATGTCTCTAAGGCGAACGCCATCTGTGTATAGTTCCAAATAGTCACTGAACATTCACTTGGCTTATTTTTCCTAAATAGCCTCTTTTTTGAGAGTTAAATCTCTTCTTCCTGTCCATCCGTCCCCAAGGCTGGCTGACAGTCCATGTCTCATGCAGCGGAAACCAGTGGATTTCTTACCCCTTTCAAAGTTTGGATCTGCTGCCATCAGCAAGGGAGAGGGGAGGTGTGCGCTGAGCCTGTGCACAGGGGCTGCCAGGGCCACATGCTCCTCACTGACCACAAACCTGTACCCACACCTTGGTGAAGGGCTCAAACTCCTCCTCCCTAGTGGGCTGGAAGCACAGGGAGGAAGTCAGCTGAGTGAGAGGGGTTAGTTAAAATTCGTTAATTAGTTAGTTACTCTGAGGTTCGTTAATTGCAGATCCACAGTGGGGTGCCCGGCCCACCTGACCCAGTGAGGCAGGGTTGGACAGGGGGTGATGCCTCTGGAGTGCCCCGGAGAGGGGCTCTGGATCAGGGTGCTGAGGCAGCAGCAAACTGCAAGAGCCCCGGGGGGCCACCAGTTCTGTTGTGCATCAGAGCATGTCCATGTTTCAGACATTAGTTCTGATTTTTCACCAAGGTTTTTCTTTTTATCTAAATTTTGAGGTTTTGGGGGGTTTTGTTGTTTGTTTTTTGTTTTTTGGGTTTTTTTGGAAATAACATTAAGAACAATTCAATAAAAAGCTTTTTGAGAAAAAAAAAGTGAAGATCTTCTGTTTTGTGATGGAGGGAGGACTGAGGGACCTTTGAGGATATCAAACCATCTCCAGGCTGGAGCCTGAAGCCAGGGGCCAGGATGCCCTCTCTTAGTTTTTTTCCTGAGTCTGCTCAAGCCTTCCTGTGTGAGTCCAGCACGGCATAGTGGTCTCTGCTTCTTGGGAGAACCAGGAGGTGATGATGGGCTGCTGGCTGTGGGTAGGGGACATTAATTCTGCTTTTCACAGCAAAAATATTTCCTGCTGCTACTCCATTCTGGAGAAGGCTCTGGGAAGACCATAGAGCACCTTCCAATCCATAAAGGAGCTCCACTAGAGCTGGAGAGGGACTTTGGACAAGAGCATGGAGTGACAGGACAAGAGCGAATGGCTTCACACTGACAGAGGGCAGGGTTAGATTGAGTATTAGGAAGAAATTCTTCCCTGTGAAGGCAATGAGTCACTGGCACAGGTTGCCCAGAGAAGCTGTGGATGCCCTATCCCTGAAGTGTTCACAAGACCAGGTTGCATAGGGCTTGGAGCAACCCGGTCCTAGTGGAAGGTGTCCCTGCCGGGTCCGAATGAGATGGTCTTTACGGTCCCGTCCAACCCAAACCATTCTGTGATCCTATAAACTGCAAGGGCCGGGGTCCAGTCTCGGGGCTTCTCCGCCCCTCGGCGGGGCCGGCAGGGCGGGCCAGGGGCCG
>VZRN01000078.1:61065-144495 GCA_013397935.1 Dasyornis broadbenti
TCCTCGGCGCGCGGTGATGACGTCAGGAGGCGGTGCCGCGCCGAGGCTGGAGCGGGCCGAGGTGAGTCCGGGATCGGCGCCCCCGGGACCGTCCGGCCCGGCACCGACTCTGGCTCCGCCTCCCCTCCCTTCTCTTCCCTCCCTTCCTCTGAGGCGGTGGCGGTGTGGCCCGGGCGGCGCGGGCGCGGTGGGCCCCGGTGCCTCAGCCCTGCCGTTGCCCGGGGCACTGGGCCGCGGGGACGGGCGGGCCGAGGAGGGAGCCCTGCCCGCTCCCGGAGTGTCTCCTCAGTGGCGCGGGCGCAGTGCTTCCCAGGCCTGGAGCCGAACTTGCTGCGGGGCGAGCTCCCGGCCCCGGCCCGGCCCTAAGTCCCGTGGGTCCCCACGGCCTTGAGTTGGGATGAGTTCTGAAAACAAACAGTTTTGAAATTCCCGGTTGGTTTGGCTGATTCTGGCCAGCCCTTGGCTCCGGCACAGCCGCCTGCGGTGCTGCAGTAGCCCCAAGTTTCCCCTCCAAAATCCACCAGAGGCTTGCACTGGGAATGCCAAGTTGTGTCAGGTTTATGCCAGGCAGTGAGAGGCACATTGGAGGTGTGTTAGTGAGATGGCAGGCGAGGAGCTGAATATCCACGGGGAGAAGCATAAATCCCATGTTCTTTCCCACCATTTCCAGCTGTAGCTCAGATAGTTTACCACCTGCCAAGTATGTGATTTCCCACTCGGAGAACTTGTAATGCCCCATTTATCTTAATTCTTTTCCCCACGTTCTTGGTGATTATTACACAGGAGCGTTTCCTGCCCTAACATGGAGTTAAGTGTTTTCTTGCTGACTCTGGCATGCGGTTCTGGGGTTCTGTAGCCTTCACTGCAACATTTAAGTGTACGATGAGGAACCAGTGACGTACTGGAGTTGCTGCTGGATCTCAGTTAATGCCATTATTCAAGTTACGTATGATATTTTCAAGTGTTCAATCTTTCTCTTTGGTTTTATTTACAGGTGGGAGGTCTTACACAAGTCTTTCTCTGCATGTTGAATTACTCTGCAATAATCTTGTTTATGGATGCTCTCGTTCCATTTCTCTGTTAACTTAATATGCTTTAAGGTTCAATAATGCTGGGAAAACTGTCCGTGGGAGGCATTATTCAGGATTAGCCAGAGCTCTTAATTTTTTTTCTCACGGTGCTTTAATCTGAATGCCCCCATCTCCAGAGCAGTTCTTGGTGAACGTCAGCTAAGGTTTCTGTGAAGTTGTTTTTAATTTCTACTGTCTGCACCCTACTACAGCAATGTCTGTGTGTAGCTGGATTGTTTGACTTCTGGGTGCTGCCAGAAGCGCCTCTCCCATGAGAAGTTACTTTGATGATGTTCAGTTATAAAATTGAATCTTAACTAAAGCCTGGTTTTCTTTCCAGGTTGGATGTAGAGTGTGAACTTCTTCCACGTGTCCCTTTAAAACATTTCTAATTTCTCCACCTGCTTCTCCTATTGGAAGATCAGCTGGGGTTCCTTTTCTGCTGTTCATACTGAGTAGTTGCTTGGAGAGGTGGTGCATGAGTGGAGATACACCTGGTGATGGTAAGACCTAAAATTGCATTTTAAAGGCTAATGGTTTTCTGTAGCCTCCTGTGAAGGCTCAGGCACATGTTGATGGGCTCTGAGTCAAAAAGGGCAAATGTAAAACTATGCCAGAGCCACAGGTGGCTTCCTTGTCTCCTGATCAGTCATATTGTTTTAATCAGCATGTAAAGACTTGCCCAAGTGCAGCTGATTTGGTTTTGTTGGGATACAGTGTGGTGAGCAAGAGTTCTGAGTCTGGAACAGCTAGCAGGAATTCCACTTCTTACACGTAGCTCCACATGGAAAGCCGTAAGTGCCACTTGGTGCCTAAAGATGTAAAATAAAAGAAAACCGAGTCATGCTGTTGAAAGATGTCAAAGCCCACCTTGATTTCACAGGGTTTGGAGAATGAGGGACTTGCTGACCAAAAGCTGCTCTGGGTAAGTGAACGTCTCCCTTTTAGTAGGGACTGCAGCAAGTTCAGTGGTAAAATGCACCTTCGAACCAGTGTGCCTCTGGTTCCATATTCCCTGCCTCTTGTGCTGTTCCATTGATTCCCAGGAGCAAAGCAGTGAGAGGTTTAAGACACTGTGCATGTTCAATATAAAGAAAATCTTGGGAAGATCTTTTAAGTGAACAAGTTGCTGAGGTACTTTGTGGAGCTTCTAGTGACAAGACTCAGAACTGTAAGGTTTGGATTGGCTGCTGACTAAGGAGGTTAAGCAGATCTAAGAAAACTAAGGAAAATGCTCTACTGTTTCCTTAATTTGATCTGTATTAAGCAATTGTGTGTGGACAAAAAGACCTCTAGAAGTCTCATCCAGCCTGAACTGCTCTGTGACTGATTCAGCGCTCAGCTGGGAGCAGAAAAACGATCCCTAATAGAGATACTGTGTGATTTCCATGGACACATCTGTTCTGACCATGACTGGGTGTTTGTAGGCACTGCCTTCACTCACTTGTGATGAAAGGAGCAGAGCACCGTGCATGCTCTGGAGGAAAGAGAAGTGAAAATCCCAGATTCTCAGTTTGTGATAGCATGGCCCTGTTATTTGGATTTTTCCTCCATTTGAACCTTTACTACCTTGATGTGTATTTATTTGTTTCTTCTCATTGTTTTTCTAAGATTCAAATGTGGAAACTGCCCCGGATGTGGTTGCTACTGATGCTCCCTTGGGAACATGCCTTGATAGGGAATTAACACCAGTCAGTGATGGGCTGTGGGACAAGCAAAGTGCTTCCCGAGCCCCCCAAAGATGTGCAGCTAGACCTGGTTAAAAAAGTTGAACCTTACACAGGCCACAGTGACATCTACAAGCATTTCATCAAAGATGACTGCGGGGCTGTCATCAAAGCTGGCTCTCCCTCCCCTCCACATCACACCAACCCCTATCCTGGGAACCCCCTGCCCACCCACCAGCCTGAGCCCCGCAAGAACAAGGTGGCCAAATACCGCGCCAAGTTTGACCCCCGAGTGACGGCCAAGTACGACATTAAAGCGCTGATCGGGAGAGGCAGCTTCAGCCGCGTGGTGCGTGTGGAGCACAAGGCCACCAAGCAACCCTACGCCATCAAGATGATCGAGACCAAGTACCGGGAGGGGCGGGAGGTGTGTGAGTCGGAGCTGAGCGTCCTGCGGCGCGTCCGCCACACCAACATCATCCAGCTCATTGAGGTGTTTGAGACCCAGGACCGTGTGTACATGGTCATGGAGCTGGCCACTGGCGGGGAGCTCTTCGACCGCATCATTGCCAAAGGCTCCTTCACCGAGAGGGATGCCACGCGGGTGCTGCAGATGGTGCTGGATGGGGTGAGGTACCTGCACACACTGGGGATCACCCACCGGGACTTGAAGCCGGAGAACCTGCTGTACTACCACCCAGGAACAGACTCCAAAATCATGATCACGGACTTTGGGCTGGCGAGCGCGCGGAAGAAGGGAGATGACTGCCTGATGAAAACCACGTGTGGGACCCCGGAGTACATTGCTCCCGAGATCCTGGTCCGGAAGCCCTACACGAACTCCGTGGACATGTGGGCACTGGGGGTGATCTCGTATATTCTCCTCAGTGGCACGATGCCCTTTGAGGACGACAACCGCACCCGCCTGTACCGGCAGATCCTGAAGGGAAAGTACAGTTACTCAGGCGAGGTGAGTGTGGTGAGGGGAAGTCAAGTAAGAAGCTCTCCCTACATGTGTCTTTGTGATGACCAGAAGCTGGCTATTCTGTGGGTTGTAACATTACCAGGGGTAAAAACATCTGTGATTCTGGCTTTTAAAATCTTTTCCCATTTTCTAGCTGCTCCCAGTGCTGCACAGCAAGCTCCTTTAAAAAATGTGTGCACAGAAAGAAGAAACTTCCTGTAGAACAGAACTGGGATGCATGTGGGTTTCTAGCTGGGGGGACCTTGGCAGTGGTAAGCTCCTGTTTGAGGCTTTGCAGTAGAAACTTGTGCCAGGGTGTTTGAAATGTGGCACATGTATCACTACTCTGATTTCTGATACAAATCCAAATGTAGTATGGAAAATAGCTTTGCTGAAAGACAGGGCTATGGCAGGCAAGGGGCACTTGCTTCTTCAGTCTGGAGGTGAAACATTTCAGAAATTAATCTGCATTGTCTCCTGAACTTGGTATGTGAGAAAATGGAGGGTTGAAGGATGGTTTTCATAGATAAGTATGGAAAAAGGAGTCTTGGGGGGTAATTTTTAGGCATTCTGTAAATGATAGTGGGCCCTGAAGGTGCTTCTTGCTCTTAAGAAGAAACAATTCAAAGTTAAACACTTCTAAATATCATCTTGATACTTCTGGTCAAAAACCAGTTGACTGAGGAATGAGCATTACTGTTGTCATATCCTTGCCTTGCCATGCCATGCTCTTGATGACTGAGTGCAGGTCTGTGTCCTTTGGATAAAAATACAGAGCTGAAAAGCGTGTGTAGAAAGACAGTGTGAATAATCAAAGACGTGGGCTGGTTTCTGTTTGAAGAATGCGTGACCAGACTAGGGCCCTTCCTCCAAAAAATTAACATTTGAAGGGGATCTGATCAAACTCAGTGCAGCCATAGGCAATCTGGAGAGAGTGAATTGAGTGTGTTTTGAACGTTCCCTGGGGTAATTTACTTTGATGTCCACTGGTCCCTGTGCCAGACCAGACTGATTTTGAGAAGTATTGTGAATTGCAACTAGGCCCCTGGAGACCTGTAGGTTGTACGTGCAGAGGTAGCACATGTGCCACAGAGAAAGCATTAGACTCTCTATTTTGAAAGTGCCAGTGCACAAGCCTGAGGCATTTTACTTGCTATGCCACCACCAATCACACACTTTAGGAGACTGTTATGGATACTGTGTGTGACACGAGTGGTTGTTCTGGAAAGCTGTTGATGTTTTACTGCTTGGAAAGCAAATATGTGTCAGCCAGCAGGCTGTATCTGTTGCCTGGATGCTTTCTCTTCCTCTAGAGCCAGGGAAAACGGATGCTTCAATTTACCAGTGTAATTAAGCCTGTGCCCCTAAATTGCACAGTGCTTGACTGTAGGCAGGTATTGGCAGGAGATGCAGTAAGAGGCTGCTCATTTTGTGAATAAATTCTGGGAGAAAACAAAGGGAGCACGAGATCTAAAGGTGTCTGCTGTGTTTCCCACAATCTTGCCATCACTCTTAAAGCCATCTTCCGGATTTTTAAACGCTTCCGAATTTTTTATATCCA
Organism: Dasyornis broadbenti; assembly: GCA_013397935.1. NCBI lineage: Eukaryota > Metazoa > Chordata > Aves > Passeriformes > Dasyornithidae > Dasyornis > Dasyornis broadbenti. Next base: position 66,328 of record VZRN01000078.1, read on the forward strand.
CAGAAAATTACTCTTCTTTTTCTGTGTTACACTGCAAGAAGTGGGAAGATGTCAGAAATGAGGCTATTGAAAAGTTTGTTAGACTAATGGGAATGGTAGGAGCTCTAAGTCCTGGTTTCTTTGCAGAAGGAGTGGGCAGAATACTTGAGTGCATTGCCAAAAGCATCTGTCTTGGACAGATGCAGAAGCAGAGGTTTCATGGCAACAACTGCTTTTCTTCTCTGTAATATGAAAGTTGAGGATGTGAAATAAAGAGGAAATGTTGAAAGAAGCCTGTGAACTACAGTGCCCACAGCTGACAGCTTGAGTTGTGTGGCTCAGACGAGTTCCAGTGGGGAAGGAGGGAGCTGTCTTCAAGCTGTACTGTGGCAGGCAGCAGCAGTGTCCTGGCTTGGCTGAATCTTGGTGCAGAGTCTTGCTTTTTGAAAGGTCTGGCCCCAAAACCTGGTCACAGAGGACAAAGCTGTATTGAAATAGGAACAAAAGCCAAGATGCATGCTGACCTGAGAAGCAGCTTCACTTTCTTGGAAAAACAAGTGATTTCAAGTCCGGCTAATGTAATTGCTTTCTGACTGGGACCTGCTTAGCCCTGCTCCGGTTCCTGGAGTGTGAGGTCTTTTTGAAGAGGCCATTAGCAGATCGATAGGAGAGGTCTCCCACAATAGGTTATTCAGGTACTGCTGACATCACTGCTCTGATTATCTCTTGTATCTCCTTCTGCACTTTTTGAACTGCTTCGAGTAATGGCTAGTATGAGGAAGGAAGGATAACTGGCTTTGTAACTTGGTGTGCTTTTTTTCCTGAGCATCCTGAAAAAGGGTTAGGTGGGCTATTGACACTGCATTGGATGTAGCCTGCTGCAAAATCATTCTCTTTCACTTGTTTTGTTAGAACTTACTAAAAAGAAGGTTTGGACATATTTTAAATTTAATTTTTAATTGAAATCTTGGGGTTAAAACTGATTTCTGGGGATCTCTTTGTAGCTTTAAAAGTTGACTGAGGAATAAAGCTGAAATTCCATTCTTAGTTTCCTTTGAATTTGAGAGTGCAGAACTGAAGATCGGACCATCATTATCCTGCTAGGACAGGCTTACTCTGGTTGTTTCAAAGCTTCTCCTTCTGTTGAATACGAGTACTTTTATGTTGCTTTACACACCTGGGAAAATTGCTGGAAGAAGTGGAAGATAATGTATGCTATGGTTAAATTGGGAAACTTAGCTAAGGTGTATGGATTGTTCTGGTTTTGATATCTGATCTGGGCAAATCATTTCTCTCATGGACTATTCTCCTGTTCATAGAACAGAATCAGCTTTTTGTGGTATGCCCACAGTGGATGAGGTTGGTGTGTGCTTCTGTGGGAACATGACTTAAATAACCAAAAAAGCTTGTTCTAAATAATAGTGCTAGTGGATGCATTGATAAATAGGCTGTTGGGAGAGAGATGCTTGATATGTGAAGAAAGTTGGGCATTGCAGTCTGTAGGAGCTCTGCAAGGGACTTAACAGCCGATGGAGAGATGATCTGGTTTTGTGTGACTTAGATTTTCCAGTGTTTTTCTTTTTTTAAATTCTCACCAAAGTCTCTTGAAGGAACTTTGCATCTGTATTGTGATAGTGGCCTTCACATGGATCAGCAGTTTGCTGACAAGCACAAGTCTGAAATACATGGTCAGTTCCATAGGGAAGGACAAAACCAGTGAAGTTTGAAAGATCTGTTCCTTTCTACCTAAAAGCCAGCAGGACAAAGTTCCCTAACAAAGCTGCACAGTCTGTGATGATACAGAGTTCTTCAGATGGTGAAAACAAGGACTGTGGACCTTGGAAGTTTGCCTGAGTTTGAAGAGCAACTGGACAAATTCATGGAAGACACATTTGTGGAGAGAATGACACTAAAAAGTCCAAGTATGGATAAAGAGGTCCCTAAGCCACAAATTTTTGAGCCAAAGGAGAGAGACCTAACTTGTAAATTGTATGTGCATTCCATTTCTACTTGTCTCTCCTTGAACATTCAGAATCTTAATGATCTTCTGCCCTAACTTAGAGTTTAAAGCACCAAATTAAATGCAGGTGTTGAGTAAACTGTGCAGATCCTGTATGGATAGATTCAGGCTGGAAGAATGCCCTTAGTTAAAGGAAAACCAAGTTACTCTGGATGAGTAGCATGAATGATGTTCCCATAACAACGAACTCAGTCTGTGTGAGTAAAAACACAAACCACTTTCTCCCCAAGCAGTTTTCCCTGCCTTCAGCTGATAGCAGAAGCAGGAAGTGTGGAGAGTGCAGGCAGTGCATTAGCAAAGAAACTGCCTGTGCTACCTGGCAGAAAGCAAGATAAAAATAAAGCCATTCCAAGGCAGCTGATGCGTGGTTACAGGATGAGTCCTTACCCAAGCATGTCTGCACATCTGCAAAGTGTTTCCAAAGTATCCTTGTAATTGTCCTCATTGTGGGGGCTGGTTAAAAGACTGTGGAGGACTTGTAATCCTTCAAATCCTTTGTGACATACAGTGGAGGAGACAGGTGACAGGCTTGTCAAATTTTGATATTAATTTCCTGCATTTATTCAACTGTTTGAAAGAGCTTGAACCCAGACTGCTTCTGACTCAGTTGGGAGCTGGTTGATGAATCGCCCATCCCACCCCAGAGGGACTGATCAATCATTGTGTTATGAATTATGATGACTGTGGTTGGATTTCCTATCAAATTACAAACTTAATCTAAAAAAGGCACAAGCAACAAAAAGAAACTGTAAGTATTCTTGGTAACCTCCTTCCCCTAAAAGTTGCAAATGGGAATGTATAGTGGCAATTCAACTTTCTATTCTGCATACTTGTATTTTACTGGAGAGAAAGATTTATAGGAGAGGAAAAAAATTATACTTGCATATCAAAGAAAATCTCTCCATAATCCTTATCACTTTGCAGGAGAATTCAGTGTAGGACACGCATTCTGAAACTTTTGATGAGGCTTTGTACGTAAGTTTTGCAATGCAGTAAGTTTTATGTTGATGCTGTGGCAGGTCTGGCTGGTTGCCAGTCCTGGAGTGATTCCTGCATGTTTGGACTTTTGGTCACTTAAAAGGAATTACATATGCCTATGCAATTAAAAAAAAAAAAAAAAATCAGTTTTTTGTTGTTTAGATGACAAAAGTGCAACCACTTTATCAAAAAATAACAGTTTAGAAAAAATCAAGTATTTCATAACATGTTAGCTTTTATACTTAGTTTGCCCCAGAAATATGTCCATGTTTTTTCCTACAATTCATACCTTTAATGTTGTGTGTCATCAAGTATTGTGTAATATATTATGTGCTAATTAAATTGGTTAAAGGGTAGCAACTGCCCTGAAAGAGGGAAAACTCTGTCTCTGGTGATCTCCTCATAGTACATCTCATATTTAAGATGGGCAGTACAGCAGCCTGGCTTCCCTGAATTTGGGCTGGAGTATGTCTTTGGGAAAACATTCAAAGCAAATTTAGAATACAGCCAAGAACAGAGAAGCACCACTGCCCTCTAATGCTCCCTTGATCCTATATGTTTTGTTTTTTTTAAATGCAGGAGATAAAGTTATGTATGTACAAGAGGCCAGGAAAGCTGGTAGGTGCCCCTCTTTATTGAAGATTTACCTTTGCACAGTGTAGAGCTGCTCTTTGCTCTAAGAGAAGCTCAGTGCAAAGCCACCTTATTCTTCTGGAAGTTCTCCATTAATTCAGTGGCTGGGAGGGTCTGGATGCAGCAGGATGCCTCACTTGTGGGGTCACCAGAAGGCCACACTGACATGTGGTGTCATCCTCTATGGCTGTGCCAAAATGGTCTTTAGACCCATTAGATGCTTTTGCAGGGCACAGTCATCACCTTGGCCTCTGATGTGTGTGCTAGAAGAGAGATTTCAAACCAGCAGGGTGGCCAGTTTTCCATTATTTTCCCTGGAGTTTGAATGGCCCAAGCTGTTGAATATAGTGTAACAAGCTAAGAGAGGGACAGGGCAGCTGAAAATGAGGTTTTAAAACACATTTTCAGTGCTTACTGGCATGAGCATACAAGTCTCTGGTACCACGTTTTAGCCTTCTTGGGGGAAGAAAGAGCTTTTTACTTAGAGCAGCTGCTGCTTTTTCTGTGAGCCACATTAGATGGTAGAAGTGTTTTACAATAGTCCTGTTCTTAGAGTAGTGCAGGCATTTTTTTTTTTTAAAGCTAGACTTGGCTTTTTTTTCCCTGTGTAGGGAAGAATTGTTTTCTATATCAATTGTTGAGCGCTTTGCCTGGCAAAAGTAAAAACCCATCAATTTACAGAGGAATGTGCTTTTGCATTTCGCATGTCTGTGTGAAAGCGGTGATTTTTGAAGTAGAACAACGAGAGTGTTGGTGAGCTGCAGTCACAGGGCTCTGCTGAAAAGGGCACTCTGATCTCTTTTGAAGGGCTGGAGCACTTGAACAGGATGAAAGCTCCTCTCTGAGCTGGGCACAGAACACTGAGGCCAGCCCAATAAATGGACTTCTCTTGGCTTCTGCTCTTTCTTTTCTTTCAATGCACCAGCTCTGGGGGTGTGAGGATAGGTGTGTTTGTGTTGCTCCATTTTCAAGAGGTGAAGTGTTTGTCCAGATCTCTCCGACTGCAGGAAGGAACATCTTCAGAAATGTGATAACCTCAGTTAAAACTTGGAAAATCCTCCATCCTCCTGCATGTATCAGTGACCATGCTCCTGCAAAAATTCGGCATGCTGCATTGGTAAATGCTTTATTTACAGGTAAAGAACCACCTTTCCCAGTGAAAGGGCTTTGAAACCAATGTATGCATTTGCAAATCAATTCCCCCTCACTCTGGCTGCTTCTTAAGGTTCTTTTTGAAGGTTGTTTCCTCCGATGAAATCGGTGTGCCACAAGGACCTTTTTCAAAATCACTCCTTATGCCTTTTACTATGTCCTTTAGTTTATGTTGCAACACAACAGTGAGGAGAACTCCAAATCCCAGGGCAGGGAAAGCAAGGAGAGGGATGATCTTTCTCTGCATACATCTGCCATTTCCATACTGCTGCAGACTGCAGCACTCAATGTTAATAGTTTATATTTCATAGAATTGTGCATGTCATCAGGACAGGGTGGAAACTCTGTCTAAGCCTCAAAGCCTCTAGAAACAAAGAAAGCAGGGAAGGAATCTCCATGGAGAAAAGGAATGTGGGTTTTTAATCAGTGTTTTCATTCACAGCCCTTTTTCCTTAGGGCAGCTGTCTATACCAGTAGAACCTGCAGGTTCAAGGCAGAGTGAGGGGCAGCAGCTGAGCATTTTGATTAAGATTTTTGAGGTGAAAGATTGGGTTTGGGGAAGTGGTTCACAATGTATGGCATATAATATAAGGATAGAAGAAGGCAAGAGCCATGTCTGAGGGGAAAGGATTTACAGTAGTGCTGTGATTTGACATATATTTTCATTCCTTCATCTGTGGGCCCTATAAAATCCTGTTAATGGTGGAATAGTATTTCTACAGAATTAGGGATGTAGGGATAAAGGGACATTGGTAGGGTAGAAAAAGAATATTAAGCTGCCTCTGTACAGAATACACATTATTAACAGAAAGGATTTGAACTATCAGCTACCATTGGTGTCTTTGACTCCTTTACAGTTGCCTAAAAATAGCCTAGGCCATTTCCTCTTTTACCTTTGGGTGATTGAATCCTTGGTTTTCCAGCTGTGGCTCAGATGTGTTGTTTTTCTGATACCTTAGTGGAGCTGTATTTTGACTGGCAAGACATACTGCTGCACGGTCATGGGCTTAGGACCAAGGTTCAGAGACTGAGAATATGTGTTACTTGTGCAGTTGAGAAGAGCTGTGACCTGCAGGAAACATTTTCCTAAATACAGCAGCTATCCCCTCCTCTCCTCCCTTGGAAATGATTACCGTATGGGAAGTTCAGCTGCTCCTGGAGGTGGACTTGAGCCAGGTGTAGCGCTTGAACAGGGTGTGAGCATTTGTCTGGTTCTCTCATTGCTGTTGCACACATGGGAGTTTATCACAAGTTTTGGGGTGCGTGGATTGGGGTAACATCTTGTACTGCTTCAGCTGGATTTGCTGGACATGTGGTGCTGCGGACCTGAGGGTGGTTGTAGCCCCAGATGATTGTATGGAAGTACAACACCAGGACAGCATTGCAATTCTAGGGGCACAGCGAACACTGGCTGGCACCTATAAAATGTTTTAAAAGTGAGGGGTCAGGGTGGTGCTGTAAAAGTGTTGTACTCTGGAGAAAATTACAGCATTTTTCTACCTCTGTTCTGAGCCCCAGGCTGAAGCTTTGAGGTTTTGCAGAGCTGGCACCTGACTGGAGTTCCAGCTGCTGCCCCTGCTGCAGGTTAAAAGCCACTTTAGTTTAATCAAAACAGCTGTGTGAGGAAGGGCTGTGAACATGTACCTTGCTGCAAATCACTCTGTGGCCTGTAATTGACCCTGCCTTAGAGAGAGACAGTTGAACCTGATATATTTGGTACAATCTGGTGTTGAAAGATGTTTCAGATTTCCTCTGACCAGAATTTGGGACTTCCCTAGCGTTTGCAGTGTGCTCCTGCCCTGGGATGTGATGAAGGAGGAGTTAAGCAGCATGCTTGGCATAGGTAGGAAGTCAAGGTTTTAATGTCACATAGTTCAAATCTCTTTTTCAGCTGCAAAAACTGTTTTGGGGAGTTCCTGTTCGTGTTGAGCCAGAAGTCTTAAAAGGTGCTTCCTAAGCCCAGAGGTTTTCTTGGCAGTCTCTTTACCTAATCCCTGAAATCCCTAAATCTGATAAGATTGCAATTGCAACATTGAGGCTCTAGGCAGAGGGAACTGGGTTAGTTTGGAGCTAGAAGGGGTGGCTCAGACTGACAGTGGTGCATCCGAGTTCCCTGGTTTGGACCATGAGCTGCTTCTGCTTGCTCAGCTCTCACAACCCCCTGCTTTGCCCCTCTGCTGCCCTGAGCGAGTGACAAGGCAGAAAAACCAGGCATGTTTTCCAATGCCTTTGTTATTTTAAATGAATGTTTTTATAGATTTTCCTGAAAACTGAGCTTTTACTAATACACCAGATTAGTGTTGATTGGTGACATGAGAGCTATTCACACAAGTCAGGGAGAGGCAGAACATTCTGCGGGTGGCTCTTAAGAGATACCTGCTGTTCCTGCAGGGTTCCCTGAAGTGCTAGTGTAGACCTGTTCCTGGCTGTGCGTCTACAGCTTGTGAACTTCCATAATTATGGTACTCCCTACACATCCAATGCACCAGTGCTTCAGGCACTTCGAGTGATTAACCAAACAGTCTGGTTTTATATCTCACAGAAGGTAGAATTGAGCTTTCTGATAAAAGTATTTGTGTGTGTCCTACCTTTGTCTGCGTCTTAAGAGTAATTTCTAAGGGACTTTTTCATAGTGTGAGCATTTTGAGAATGATTATGTAGCTCAGATGTGAGAAAGGTTTCTCATTACAGCTGGGATGACTCAGAAGACTTTATCTACTGTTTTATCAGTGCTGATAGGAGTGCCTGAGTTACAGTTTCTTACATCTCTTAGTCCTTCATATTTGTTTTAATTTGCTTTTCGCTTTATAAGCTTCAGGAATTCTTGGTGGCGTTCTTCAACTACTGTTTGGCTCAAGAGGCTGATACTGCAAAATTAAGGAAAACCTGACACTTGGTTGAGAATATAAAATAATTTCATGGCAAAGTCCTCTTCCAAAGTTACAGGATTTCCCATACCTCCAGTATTTGGCACAGAAGCTTGGCAAGGATGGATCTGACATTGGAGTGATCTTCAACTATTTCATTAAAGTGTTCCATGGTCTCTGAAAATGTTTGGAAATGAACTGTGAAGCAGGGAGAACGTGGGGACCAAATCTTACATTTCCCCAAAGCTGTTGTGTTAAAGGTGACATTTGCTGGCTGGTGGCTCATCAACAAAGTGGAACATGTAGTGACAGTAGTTCTCTAGAAATGCTTGAAGGTCCAGAGGTATTTGGGAGTTTATTGACCAACCCAGGTGAGGGAATGTTCATTATATTTGCGGATGACATTGAAGTGGAAGGGCTGCAAAGGCCACTGAGTTCCAGATAGCCCTATCAAATTTGAGCAATTCAGTAGCAGGTGTAGTTTGGGGTTTTTTTTATAAGAGTAAGTTAGTGCACAAAAATAGGTGAAGAACAGAAGATTGGGAGGTGTTTGCTTCTCAGAAAAGGATCTGTCTGTGAATCACAAACTATTATGTGAGAGCAGTATCCGACTTGTGGGAAAAGGTGAATGTACTGAGGTGTATGAACAGAATGGCTGTGTGTGGTGTGATCCTGCTGTGTTTAGTGGCTGCTGCCAAGATGAAGCTCTGACACTTCTGGACAGTGGAGTTCAAAAACATCACAGGCCAAGCAGAGAGACTTGACAGAAGATCAGCAAAAACAATTGTGAGTCAAAAAACCACAGTCTCTGGAAGACTAAAACATTTTTGGCTGTTTGGCCTAGAGAATGTGTTGCCATAGCAGTTTGCAAATATGTAAAAGACTGCTTCAAAGAGGAAAAGGAATAATCTCTTTTCCAGATTATGTCAAACAAGAGCCTTAAATAGCACTTAGAAAGATTCACACTGAACTTTTTAAAACACTAGTGTCTCCCGATCCTAAAATATGTTTACCCAGAGGATTTCTGAAGCTGTCTTGCAGAACAAGTGAGGCAGTCATCTGTCAGGAGTGATGCATCTGTGGTGGATTCTTGGGGGACCATGGGATGGATTGGATGATCCTTGGGCATCTGTTGCAGCCCTGCCTTCGCCCTGATTTCCCAAGGAAGCAAAGTTTATGGAACTGTGCTGTCTGTCTTTCAGTCTTTCGGAATTAACTATTTAAATTCTAAGGTTGGTGTCAGCCCAGTTTGAGCAATGTGGAGGACGCGAAGGCCTGAAGTTGCTATGAATTTTATAAAGTCGGTGGCTCAGTAGGAGAGAGAACTAAAGCAGATCTTTCCTGTAGGAAAGGTAATTGAGTATCAGTCCAAATTTACCCAGAGCTGATCACATGTTTATTTCTGAACCATTCATGGCCCACGTGACCCTGGGCATGTGGGATGGAGCCTGGGCAGGGATACATGTCAGAAGGAGGGATGTGCTGCTGCTGGGGAGGGGATATGACAGTGCTGGCTGGGGGCAGGGAGGAGAAGCAGTTGAGTCATAGAAACCTTGGTTACAATAGAGCTTTGGAGAGCTCTAATCCCATTCAGCTTGAGACAGGAGTGTTGCCAGCACTAGATCATGTTGGCTGTGACTTTGTAGGACTGAGTCTTGAAGGGCTTCAAGACTGAAGACCCTCCGCATCCCTGGTGACCTTTTCCAGGGCTGCACCATCCTTCCCTACTGGAACTTTTTGTTCCAGCTCCTTTGAACTGGTTGGTTTTGATCGCCTCGTTGCAATTGTTCGGGGGCTGAACGATGCCCGGGATGGTGCAAGCCTGGTGTTACTGGAGCCCCAAGCACAGTCCTAGGTGTTTCCTACTACAGACCTTCCAAGGCACAGCTTCTCCTTGTTGTCCCTTGTTTGGACCTGTTGTGTGGCTCTGTAATCCTTGTAAGTACTTTTAAATAAGTGTAATGTGCTGTTAGATTGCTCTTAGACTTCTCTTTGTCAGACTGAACAAGTCCAGCTCCTTCCACCCCTTCTTGAAGGCCATGTGTCAAGGGCCCCTGGCTATCTTGGCAGCCCCCATCTGGATCTTCTCTGAAGTTTTTTGCACCCTGGGGATGGCCAGGCTTGACAACAGGTAGTATGATTCCACATAGCAAACTGAAATATTTTGATCTTTTTTGGAAAGAAAATACCCCAACAATGTAGGTAAGAACAGCATTGGATGTAACAGGGAAAAAATTACATTGGTATAAGATTATAGCTGCAGAATTAGGAATGTGTTAAGTTAGGGGGTTTTGATATGTCCTTTTTCCTTCTTGTGTATGTGCAGTTTGGTGCAGTGTCAATGACATACTTTGTTTTTCAGCAGGATCTCTGTCTCCATCCCTGAATAGCTGGGATGCTGAAAGAAATTTAAGAAAATAAGGAGAAACGTGTCGGAATGGGATCCAGAACAGTGTCCTGCTCTGAATTCTAACAAAAATGTCCCAAATAGTGCCAGGAAAGAAAATTGTAAACCAGTGATCCAGGACTGAATTGAGGTAAAGCAAGCAAGACTACTTAGAGTATCTCCTGATGTTTTGTTTACTTTAAAATGGGTTTTATCCACCTTACCTACCTGAAACAGTGCTTTCTGAGAGAAAGCCAGAAATGGCATTGGGCCACACTGGCCTGCCTTGGGAAGCACTAAACCTGGGCATTCAGGAAATGCTCAGGTGAAAGCGGCATCATTTCACCTCCTCTGAAACCAGGCCAGGGTTGGACTCTGATTAAAACTGCAAGAGTGACTATAAGGAAGAAAGGAGAGTCAAGCCAGGCAGTGGGGCAGCTGGAGCTTGGACATTGCTGCTGTTTGCAGCACAGCTCCTCATCTTGATCCTTGTGGATCGCTTCCAACTCAGGATATTCCATGATTCATCTGTGTGCTGTGTTTGGGCTCGAGGAGGTTAAAGGAGCTGTCCAGAGCAGCAGCGGAGAGCTGGTGCCAGCTGGGGAGCAGGGCAGGGTTGGAATGGCAGCTAAGACTGTCTTAGGATTTATTCCCCCTTGTTCATTCCCTCGTAAGCACCCAGAGCTTGTGCACCGACAGCTTGGAGCTTGCAGGAGCGGGTTGTGTGTACGTGGGAGGATATAAGCTTATCTGTTCATCCCTCCACCACTGCACTAATCAGCATGATGAAAGATATTCTTCCTCCCTGGCGAAGATCTTTCCTCCCTGTCAGGAAACCACCATTTCTTAATTAAACTTTTACTCTGAATTTGTACGTAGAAACACGTATTGACTTCAGCTCCAGTTCACAGCCAATACTCTCTTAAGGTAATAGTTCAGAGTGAGAGAACATCATTCAGCTCAAATTTGAGTTTTTTGAGAATAAAAGCACTGAAGGTGTCAGGATACCCAATTGTTAGGAGCAGATTGGGAAAGGCATTTTCCAGTTTAGTTACTGCAAATACTGCTGTGAGCTGGTGCTGTAGCAATACCTTTGGAAATTTCTGACTCTTCCTGTTTTCATGGCAATCTCCAGCTTTCATCTGCAACCTTCCAAGTCCAGGTCTCTTAACCCTGAGCTTCCTCAAGAAACAATTTTTCAGTCAAGGTAGTGGTTAAAGTCCTCTGCATGTGGCTGTAACTTGCTGACACATTTTTAAGAGACATAAAGCGATCCAAGCTGAAATGTGGTATTACCCCATTTTAACAGCCATTCCCTAAGCATTGAACTTAGAAGAGCCACCCCTGACTGGAGAAAAAAGCTTTGTGTTTATTGGTTTTGTAGCTGCTGTAATTTTAGTGCATGATTCCAGCTGAATACTCAGTGCCTGTACAGGGAAAATGGGCTGGCTATTTCCATTCGAAAAGCTGGGTTATGGAAGTTCACAGCACCAGATGGCTGCGCATACTTATAATGCTCTGGATTATTAAAGGGCTGTTGTATTTTCCTCTTTCATCCTTCTTTTATTTCTCCTCCCCACATCAACAAATTAATGCTGAATGCTTGGGAATCTGCCCTGCGCAGACTTTAGCACATTACATCTTTTCATTGGAAACTTTTTGTTCCAGCTCCTTTGAACTGGTTGGTTTTGATCGCCTCGTTGCAATTGTTCGGGGGCTGAACGATGCCCGGGATGGTGCAAGCCTGGTGTTACTGGAGCCCCAAGCACAGTCCTAGGCTGGTTTGCCATGTCATGTGTCACAGTTATTGTCCCCAACCTGCTTCTTTGGAGTTGACACTTTCCATTTTCTGATGTCATGTGGGAATCTCCTAAATTAGGCAAAACTTCTGCATCATGCATGAATGGGTACTGCAATGAAGAGAGTTCTTGGGGACCTTCTTTGAATCATTAAGGTTGGAAAAGCCCTCTTAGAGCATCAAGTCCAGTTAATTTCCCTTTCTAAACTAACAGCATGTCGCTTGTCTGTCACCAAAACCATCACAGTTTTAAGGTGCAGGTATTCTGAAAAATGACAGAAGACGGAGAGATGTACCCTGCCTTCAGCATGATGCATATTGTTAGATTGAGTCATTTTTGTGAAAAGAAAATAAATTTAAGTTGTTAACTTGTTTGCAGTGCAGCTTTTGGTGACTGCTTTACAGCAGCTCCCATGGCAGGCAGAGTAAAATTCAGGGACTCTGTTCTGGTATCCAAAATCTGCTCATTTTGATTAGCAGATCAAAAGACAGCTGCTCTGCTTCTGGAGTGTTGGCTCCCACCCCTGCCTAGGTCCATCCAGTTGGAAGAGGAGATTCACAGCAGTCCCACAGGTCAGGGTTTTGTTTCCGAGACGTGTTGGGAGCTCTCTGCGCTCGCCAGGTCTGTGCTCACGTCAGCTGCAGGAGAGAGAGGTGGGTTGGTTGTTCAAACCAGAGAACAACACGTTGTTTGTTCCCCGCATGCCGGCGTGGCCAGCACCTCAATAGCTTTTATGCTGATGTGAAAAACAAGCAGGGGTGGTGAAGGAATTTAATCACAGAGAGCAGAGCGTTGCACGCAATCACTCAACCTAAGTGACACTCAGAGGAGGATCTCTTTCTTCTCCTCCTCGTCCAGGCTCAGAGCCTGAGTCTGAGTAAAACATAACACTCTTGAGAGCTCTTTAAGGCATTGTAAAGGAGGCTGCTTTCCCCAAGGCTGCTTTTATTATCTAGCAGGGCTGGAGGTGCAGATGGGTGATACACCCCATGTTTTATGCAGCTTAGAAGTCCAGGAGATGCTTTTAGGGAATGCTGGTGCACCCTCAGAAGCAGCAGCTGGCATTCCTGAGGGACCAGAGCCACAGCTCTCCACCACAGGAGTTTCTCCCATTGTCATTAAGGCTGTAAGTCAGGCTGTGGGATGGGTTTCATACTTGCTTGAAGTGCTGCTAATTCTGGACTCTGTTCCAGTCGCTCACTTGGGCTGATGTAGCTACTCCTCCAGCCATCTGGTGACTCATGCCAAGGAATGGCTGGGCTGAAAACGCCAGCGGAAAAGTTAACAGAAACTCCCTGGTTTGGCTGACTTTGTTTGCACAATCCAAACTGTCTGCGCTGGCACAATGGGGAGTGCAGCATCAAAGTGAGAATGACAGCAGAAATGTGTTCGTCTCCTGTGGAGCGTTGCGGCTAATGGTGATAAGGGCACAATGTGAAGGCAGTTCTCTCTGACCAAGTGCATGCATGAAACACAGTCTATTTTTGGGGCAGGCTTATTCCCAATAAATCTGTTTTATCTTGTGAAACTTCAAAGTAGACTTCTGATGGTTTTCTGTAGGAGAGCCCTGCTGGAGCCTGTGTACTGCTGTAGGGCTCCTCAGTCTCTTTGGTGCTTTGAGGCTTCTGCAGCGCTCAGTCAAACTCATCCTAGGAATCAGTGGGGCTGGGATACAGTATTTTTGGCCCAAGAGCGATCCTTTGCAGCTGTGATAACATGCTTTGTGCTTCATGTTTCTGTAAAGACTGACTGGCAAGGGAGATCCAGGCCTTTCCCTCACCTTCCTCATAAACATTGTTGTTCTTCTGAAAACAACATGTAACTTGGGTAGGAATCAGGAAATCAATATGCACCCTTGAGTGGGTACTGTCGAGACTAAAAGCAGAGCTTGGAAGTCAGATGAATGTTCCTTCTTTTATTTACACACAACTAACCAGAAACTCCTGCAGCTTTGTGCAGCTCTTCTGCTCCCCGCGTTTTATTTTTCTTTTAAATTCTGCTGGATCATGTTTTTAGTCGCTCTGCTAAATTCTAGAGTTACAGGCATTACTGTCTAGAGGATGTTTAGTCCTCCCTCCAGCACGAGTCCAGTAGTCTCCAGTGTTAAATGAGTCTGTATCCAGGGATTATTTCATGCGAAAAGAGGCTTCTGAAGCAGACACTGCACCAGGTACCCCAGAGAGAGAAGATGATTGCACTTGTTAGAAAAGCTGGTCACCTGTTGATGAGATCTCTGTTGTCATTCAGTTGGTATTGCTGAGGTTCAGCTCAAAATATGGCCATTCCACCTTTTTTTAAAAGTATATGTAAATGGTGAAGCCTTGGCAGAGGTTGCCCAGAGAAGCTGTGGCTGCCCCATCTCTAGGAATGTTCAGGCCAGGTTGGATGGGCCTTGGAGCAATCTGGGCTAGTGGAAGGTGTCCCTGTCCATGGCAGGAGATTTGGAACTAGATGATCTTTAAGGTCCCTTTCAACCCAAACCATTCTGTGCTTCTCTGCAGAAAGACACCAGAACTTTTTCACAGCAGCACAGAAGTTGTACTCAAACTGCATCACATTTGAAATGATTTTTTAGAGGAACAGAAGTGCAAGGTGAACAAGTATTGGTGACTCTCTTCATTTTTGTGGCATTGTTATGCTACAAAAGAACGGGGTTTGTCATTGCAGCACTGGCAAGATTAAAGGGAAGGCTATCTGATAGGGTTTAGCTGATCCAATGTTTCATGGCCCCTTGATGGGAGCATTTTCCTTCCAAGCCATTCTCTGTCTCTCCTCAGGGAAGTAGATAGGCAGAATCTCCTCTGGATTGCTGCAGTCCTATCATGTGAGCACACTTTATGTCCTGCACTCGTGTCCTACCCAAACACACAAGTGTCAGCCTTCCTCAGCTTCTACACAACCCCCTGCTGCTGCCTTGCGGTATTAATTAGGAGGGTCAGTGGGATTTTGCTAAGTTAAAACTGCTGTTTTGTCTACTGATGCAAGCTTTCTGGAGAGTGGATGCATTGCTCCAGGGACTGGGGTTGCAAATTGCATCACTAGAATGTAGCCTTACATAAAGAAAAATTTTCAGTGGAATAAAAAAGCTGCATGTGGTGCAGCAAATCAAACCTCCAGCTGTGTAAACAGATCAATAAACTGATTTGTGTTTGCTGAACAGAAGAAAAATCTAATTGCAATTGCTCCATATTCAACGTTTGTGGTGAAACTAGAGTAATTGGAATAATGAGAAATCCAATGTGCTTTAGTTTGGAGTTTATTCTTCTTTAGGATTCATTAAACTGGACTGGCCTCTCAAGGTTTAGGCTGCTCATGTATCACAGTTCCTAGCTCCTCAGTCTTCATAGATTTCTTCAAATTCCAAATCATCACATTTGCCATCTTTTACTAAGACTTGAAAAGACTGAAGCAATATTGTTCCTGGTGTTCAGAGGCTCATTTCACTCACCAGAATCTCATTTCACCGAAGTTTGAATGCATCTGGACAGCAAAATAGCTCTTGTGTTGCCTCAAATTCCAGGTTTGTGTAGTAAATTACACCTGCAAGAGAAAATAATGCTCTCCTGCATGTCCTGAGGATGTATTCCAAGTACTGTTGTGACAGTTCTCAAGTACTTTTCATTTGAGCATCTCTTGCATGTCTTTGGACTTAGGTAAAAATGAGAGGATGGAGGTCCTGGCCATGATTGCATTTCTGTGAGGGACCATATTCAGAAAGGTGTAAAAGGCTTTAGGGTAAAAGGGGAAGAAATACCAAGGAAAACCAGTGAGGTTGGAGTTGAGTGAATGTGTTTTCTCCATCTAAGAGGAACTAAAGCTCTTTCAGGCTATTTTAAGTAATTTCAGTTGCTGGTAACAGAAATGAAGATGGTAGTGAAGAGTTCTTAAAAAGTTACTGCACGGAGAGCAAGTTGTCACCGGCGTTTGCTGTCATTTTGAGTTAAAGTTGGTAAATTTAATAGATGTATCGTTAGCTTGAATGTCCCATTAGGATTGTTTGGAAGTGGAAAATGAGTCCTCTGTGAAGGCAACAGAACACGGGGGGATCTGACTGCTGGGAGGAGGAGAAGGAAAGAAGGAATCGGGGGTTGATGGAGTATAGCCAGGTAATGATGAGTTTGTGATTTTAACTGAATGAATAACTGAAAGTGAGTCATAAAAAAAGCTACAGAAAATGGGTCTTTAAAAGCTTTTCAAGGCAAGCTAGGAAAAGTGGAGGCAAAACCTCTTATTGCCTGGTTTTCATTTGGATCTGTCTATCCGTGGAAGAGAGAACCCAGAGGTCTGTAACTAGAGATCCCCAGTGTGAAGGGAAGGTGATGTGCTGCCAGTTGACATATGGTACCACCTGGGATTAGCTGAGATTATACTGATGAAGATTAAATCATGCAAGTTGATTCCCCTTGCTGTTACTTAGCAAATGAAGTACTTTATCCAAAGTCTGGTAGGAAATCTATAGGCTTGCAATGTGATTTATATGCCCCCATGGCAGGGCAGATTCAGCGTTTTGGTTCTGTTGTTGAGAATACCATGACGGCTGAGTTCCTCAATGGTCCTTTATTCTGAAAAACAGCCCAGTGTGTTCTGTTACAATTGAACTTTTATTGTAGTTTTTTTGAAAAATTTTAAGGGATTTTTGCTCTTTTATTTACCTTCTTTATAAACAAACACTTTCATGAATCTCTGGTCAAAAATTATCCCTATTCTGTTCTAACAAGCACCTGGGTTTTTTTACCATTCATTGCCAAGGTACATTTCATCAGCTAAGAAAAAGTAATTTAAGGCAGGTTGTGACAAACTAATTGTATTTATATATTATATTATAATTATATTATTTGAAAGCAGTAGACAGGGCAAGAGGAAATTGCTTCAAGTTGTGCCAGGGGAGGTTTAGATTGGGTATTAGGAAAAAGTTCTTCACTGAAGGTGTGGTCAGGCACTGGAACAGGCTGCCCAGGGCAGTGGTGGAATTCCCATCCCTGGAAGTGTTCAAAAGGCGTGTGGATGTGAAACTTGGGGACATTGTTTAGTAGTGAGCACGGTGTTGCTGGGTTAATGGTTGGACTTGATGGTCTTTGAGGTGTTTTCCAGCCTTAATGATTCTATGACAGAAAAGCTAGAATCTTAAGAATTCTTTTGTTAACAGAATTAGTTCTTGAAATGTGGTGGGGAGCAGATTTTGGACTTGGTTTCAAGCACTGAAATAGTGTCTGATCTGCAGGAGAAAGCTGTGCTTCCTGCCTGGGCACTGAGTATTTCCATTCCTATTCTGAATATGTTCAGGAACATTTATAGGTTTTTTATTCATGTAGCAGTATTTTCTTTCTGTCAAGTAGTTTGTATCATTTTCAGTCTCTTCTCTTGCATAGTTACTGGCAGTGATCATGTATCCCACTTCAGCTGAGTAAGCCAGACTGTTTTAGTCTTTGTAAAATAAGGCTGTGGTACCCTGATCCCCCTCACAGCCAATTCCTCAGCTAAAGCTCAAGTTCACCTTTCCTGGCCATGCACTGACAGGCTGTGGGCTGGGAGCAGTGCTGTAACTCTTACACCATCCTCCTCTTCATTAAAAAATCCTTATGGGGACCTGCTCTCTTGCAAGTGCCTTTGAGTCTTTTGAAAAGAAAATTGCTTTCGGTAGCAATGAATTACAAACCTCAAAAAAATCAGGACATACCTTTTTTAGACCTTTTCCACAAGAAAAGGGCATTATTTCTGGCTGTACAGTCAGTGAACCCTGAATTTTAAAATAGCCCACCTTAGTGCTTTTCTTCCTCACTCGATGAAGAGAAGAATGAGAGACACAGAATAGCAGACTTTTGCTTTTTTAACCACCCATGGTGGGTCCACTCAGTTACACATATGTCACCATTATTGTACCGAAGTCTTCATTGCAGGAATCTGCTCAGGTATTTTTCTTAATGCAGGTTGGGATGTGAGCTCCACAGACTTGAAAAATTCAGTATTGGTGGTCTCAGGATGGATGAGACCCACAAAATATCAAGTGATTGAAGATACCTGCTCTTGCTTGGCTGTATTCACCACTTGGTGTTTTCAGCTGGCCATGCTGCCCCCTCCTCTCTACCCTTACAGTGGATTTTGCCACATTTTTCTTCCCAGCTTTGTCCACAGCCCAGCCTTCACCTCATGCAGAAAGAAATGTTCTCACTTCCCATCTGAGTGCAAATACAGTATTTTGTCAGAAATGAAACAGTTCAACATCTGTAGCTGTAGGTGTTTGACTCAAAAGTTGTTATAGCCATTCTTGGGTGTGCTGGGAGGATATTTATTATTTATTATAGGACTAATTAATTGTTTTGGGCTCATTTCTTTAAAACCAACATATTGTAAAAAGAAATCCTTCCTCTTTCTGTGGTAAACATTATTGAAAATTCCTTATATCTAACATTTCTATATATTTAGAACATTTTGTGGGGTTGTTTCTATCTGGGCTGAGCTGCTGTTCCAGGGTTGACCAGTAGCAATATCTAAATTTTCATGTGGGAGTAAGGCCAAGTTCCACAGCAGAAATTCAGCCTCTTCCCCTAATGTGAAGTAGTCGTGTCTCATTCTCTTTGGGCAGATACTGTTGGTTATAGCTTGGAAGACTTGAGGATAAAAGAGAGAGGGGAAGCAACAGAATGCCCCAAAGCACCTTGCAGACATGGGAGGAATTAATTAATCAGCAAACCTGTGCCGGGATGTTTCATTCCAATCATCTCTTCTGTATTTCAGCCCTGGCCCAGTGTGTCCAACCTGGCCAAGGATTTCATTGACCGTCTGCTCACGGTGGACCCCAGTGACAGGATGACGGCCCTTCAGGCCCTGAAGCATCCGTGGGTGGTCAGCATGGCAGCCTCCTCCTCCATGAAGAACCTACACCGTTCCATCTCGCAAAACCTTCTCAAGAGGGCATCCTCCCGCTGCCAGAGCACCAAGTCTGCACAGTCCACGCGCTCCAGCCGCTCCACCAAATCCAACAAGTCACGGCGCGTGCGGGAGCGGGAGCTGCGGGAGCTCAACCTGCGCTACCAGCAGCAGTACACGGGCTGAGCTCTGCGCTGGCACCCTCCAGGCACCCTGCCAGAGGTCTCCTCACACTCGGTGAGGAACAGCCAAGTTCCTCCCTCCAGGTGTTCCCTCCATCCACGAGCAGGTGACCCCCACCCCATGTGGAGGAAAGGGAACGTTGTGGTGGCCGTCCCACTCTGCGAGCTGTGCCACAGGGTTTCATGCCAGAAACGGGGGAGTCCTTTTGGGCTCGGAGCACAGCTCAGAGCCTCAAGGAATGCACAAATTAAGGAGCCACGTGGGGAGAAGAGCTCTTTCTGTAGCCCAGGAGCTTGGTTGTTCATAGTTATTTATTAATTCCAGAGCGTTTCATTTCTCTCACTTGCGCATGAAAAAAGAAGAAATCATGGTGTGTCTGTGCATGCACATCCATGTGTACATGTACACATGTGGGGGTGTATATATATTTAAAAACTATGTATACACAGATTTTTGAGCTGGTTTAGTCAGACTCTGTGGTGCCTTTGCAGTGAAGCTGGAATGAGTCATGTGCAGTTAGAAGTAGGATAGCTCTGACTCATGGTGTTCTGCCCACCAGCTCCTCCCCAAAGAGATGCCAGACAGCAGTTTCCATGAGGGCTGGGAAGCTGCAAGGTTTCCCCCAAGGGCTGCCATCCTCCTGATGACGTCAAGGGCTCACTTCCTTGATGATATCAAGGATTTACCCCTGGAATTGTCCTTCTCCTGTTCGCAGCAAGACCAGTGCCTGCCATGCAGGGTTTGTTTGTTCTTGTGGCTCTGTTGTGTCTGTGACCTGTTACACACCTTGCACCCTTCAAAAAAAGATTGAGAAGCTTGAGTTTTCTGTGCTAAGGGGAGAAAAAAAAAGGGGGAATTTTCAGGGATGTGCTTTCCATCCCAGAGCTGGGACGGGCTATAACCACTGTAAGCACAGCATTACTGACCATGTCACTGCACCAGAACTTTGGTGGTTCCAGGCTGTTCCCTGTCTGCAGGTTTGACAGGGCTCCCCTGCTTTGTGTGCCTGTGCTGGCCCAACACTGCCATCCCTGCTTTGGGGCAGGGAAGTGGTGGTGGGAGCTGTTGGGATGGCCACAAATGGCTCTGTAGCATCAGGGTAAGGGCTTGAGTAGTGGAAGCCCAGTCTGGGAGTGTCAGCAGTGACAGTACTCTGGAAACATTGATCAAATGCCCTAGAGCTGTGAGGGGTGACTTAAATTCACCAGGAAAAAGCTGCTTTCTAGGTGTCCTTGTGCTGGGTGGGTGATGATGGGGGCCTCTTAAAAAGGACTCTCAGGGGAGGTGGGGGCTGCAGAGTTGAGCTTTGTGCAAGCCTGCTGAGAGGTCTTCCCAACTAGTTAGAGCAGCAAAGTGGGACTGATGGCACAGGCACGGGATGGATTTGGCTTCTCATGGTAGCGGAGGCAAGATCAGTGAAGGAAAATGCTGGGGTTTAAAACTTTTCTCATGAAGCCACATGATTTGCTTTGTGCCGTTCTCTTGGGAAGGGCTTGCTTGGCTCTGGGCTGGAGGTGCAGGCAGTCCAGGCTCAAGGGGCTGGTGAGCTTGGCCTTTTCCCAGGATTGATTGATGCCTATGCCACTGTGTTTTAATGCCAGCAGGGCTGAAGTGGTTGGTCACATCTCCAGGGAGCTCTCACTGTACTGGCCACAGTCCCTCCTGGTCAGCAAACAGCAAAATAGCTTCAGTGGCAGAAGAAGCTTTCTGTGCTAAGGGTAAAAACGGGGATTTCTGGGGATGTGCTTCCCACCTGAAAGATGGGATGGGCTATAACCACAACAAGCTCAACCTGGTGTGCCCAAGTGTGTGGTGGGGAATACAGCAGAGAAAACCTGAGGACAGCCACTGCATGTAGCAGGGGTGAATTTGAAATCCTGTGCATGGTTTTGCATGTTATTTTGAAAACTGCATCCTTTGCAGGCTTCCCTTTTTCTGAGCAACCATCCTACCATGTCACATGCAGTCTTTCTTCCATCAGCATTAACAGATACCGCGGAATTCCCCTAAACTTTTTTTTTTTTTAACTGTGGACTGCAAACAAAAATGTCTTCAGCATCTTTTACCTCCTTACGTTGTTTTCCCTAGTTTGTTACCATGAGCTCTGAAATTGGATGTGGTTTCTGACAAAGCAGGCAGCTTGCCACATTTTGCTTCATAAACAGCTCAGTGTCCCTCATTTTACTGCAAACAGCTCTCCAAAAGCAGGAGTCCCTCTAAGACCAGTATCAACTGTACTATGGGGGCCCTGCTGGTCACATGGTGGCAGGAGGCTCCCTTGGAGTGCTTCTGGTTCTGAGCCATTACTTGAAGAGTCTTTGGTGTGTTTGGAATATCCCTCCAGGCACTGTGTTTGCTTTTACCTCCTGGATACTCCCATGGCCCTCCCCAGATTATCCTGCATGTTTATCCATTTTATAGGTATTTTGCCTGTGTGACGGGGTCAAACTGATGAACTGAGCCAAGACCTTTAGAACTGAGACCCTTCCCCTTAACCACTAGACCATCAAAAGGCACAGGCATCATGCAGATGTCTGTCCATGCTGTTCCTTCATCTTTCTCTTGTGGGATGAAAGATACATAAGACCCTGGGCTAACCAGGCTTGTTTCTCCACCTTCATAAAGCAGAACAAGAATCTTCTCATCTGTGACAATTTTTGCTTCATTGATCTTTTCCACAACTGGCTTTTCACCAGGAAAGGTTCAGAGCAGTCGTCTGTGGTTTCTTTGGGCTGGAAAATGTTTTGGGAAGTGGGATGTTGCTGTGTAGGTTCCTGACAGTGTCAGGTTTTGGTGGTGATGCTCTGTGACTGGGGGTGAATTGGCAGAAGGTAAGATCCATCACATACATGAGCAATACTGGATAGCTGCAGCCTGCCTCTCCATGGTATCGAGGTGTCTGTGGTCCTTGGGCACTTGGCTGCTTGGGAATTGCAGGAAGAGGACCAATGTCATCCCGTAAAGAGTTCTGACTTTTCTAAAAAAGAACTCTTAATTCTTTTCACAAATGCAACATTTTCGTGTTTGCTTGGAAAAATCCGTGTAAACTTGGGGAAATCTTTCCAGGCTTTCCTTTCATCATTTGGTTTTAACACTCTTGGCTCACTCCCTCTTCTTCTAAATTCAGTATTTGTAGGAACTTTGCAGGCAGATAATAACATGTGTGGGCAGAGGGGAGATGAGCAGAGCTCTGTCCAAGTGACCCTGGAGTCCTCAGTGATCTTTCTTCCACTCAGTCTGGAAAACTGTGATGTCCAAATACCACGTTGGAAGGTCCAGATTAGAAACAATTCCTCAGGTGCTTTTATCTTTGCAGCTGGGACACGTTTTCAGCTGGGTCTAGCGTGGAAGGGGACAGGCAAAGTCCTGTAATTCTGAGCCATAGTCCAGATGCCTTCAATCTGTCCTCTAAGAAACTCTTCACTGTGAATTACCTTATTCATCTTCATTCCACAGGAACAGCTCAGTCCTCGGTTGGTCTTAAGTCTCAGGAGTTTACACTTTTCAGGAATGCCTTGTTTGGGGATTTTAGAAATTAAAATCTCTCTGAAATGTTTTTTTCTGCTCTTTCATTTAATTTTTTTAATGTCTTTCTTTGACTTTTAATGGTGGTTCTTAATTTGGCTCACAGAGTTTTTTGGAAACCTTCCTCTGGTCCTGAATGTACTGGGAGAACAGAGGTAACAACTGCCTGCTCCGGACCACCACCGAGTGTAGTCTTTGTATTAGCTGGGATGCAAATCCCTGAATACTTTTGTTTTGCCTGCTTTGGTTCGTGCAGTGGAATTGGAATGACACCTAGTGGCAAATTGTGGTGTGTCCCTCTCCCAGCACAGCCCTCTCCTCGCTGCATTCCCACTATTTCTGGGTGAGATGCTCTTTAAGGAGTAAAGGGAACTAGGGAACTTTTGGAACTTAGCAGTACTGTGTAAAACGATCCCATCCTTCTTACCTGGGAGTTTGGCTGCTCTCTTGGGGGAGAGAATTACAGCTCCAAAGAATGTGGCTTGTTGATTCCTTCATTTTTATTATTTTTGTTGAGGGTTATTGGAAAAAAATGTGGGAAAGTCTTCCAGAAATTGCATTAGGGGGTCTAAAGATCCACATCCAGATTTTTCAGTGCATAGTGTATTTTCCTAAAACAGCTATTACCAGTCTGTTTTTTGATTTAATTCTCAACCTTCTCAGGCTTCTAAAAATCTCAACACATCAACCCAGTGGAGGTAGAAACTGCCCTTCCTTTGATTCTGAAGAAGTCTGTGCTATTTAACACTGCAGCTGTGATGGCATCCAGATGCTCCTGCCAGTTCCTGATCTGTGTTGTTCTTGGAATCACACAGCTGTATATAAAGGAAAGCTTTAGAGCCTTGTGAGGAGCTTAAGCCCAGACAAACAGGCTCAGACTTGCTGGCTTTGGTAGCGATGTGGAAACCAGCTGCAGTGTAGGGCCTGCTTTTTGTGTATGTTCTGGACATGATAAACCCTCACACTCTTCTTTGGAATCTGGATGCTTTCCTCTTTTAGGTCAGATATTTTCTGTTCTGGTAATTTATATTATTTCTTAGGCCCTGCTCCATTTCTCACTCCTGTTTTCTACCTGGCTGTTTGCCTGCGGTACTAAGAGAGGGAACTTTTATCTACTGCACAAACTGGAATAGGAATGATGGTTCACTTGGCTACTGAGCAGCACCTCTGGGTTTGGCTATGCAGGTGCTGTGGTGAGTCCTGGGGCAAGGTAAAAGCTTCCATATGGTGCCTTTGAGGACCTGCAGTGCAGGTTCAGCTCAGTCTTGTACCACGAAGGGCAGCTACTGTGTGGCTGTTACAGACTTCTAATCAGGCTGTGTGGGGCCATATTATTTTAAGTAATGATACTAAAGATTTGAAGGGTTTGATGTAGAATAATGTTCAATTGTTTGACTTAATTTAGCTTTCTAAATGATGCAAAGCAACACAACCATCGGCTTCTTTGGCACCAGTGTGAGACCTAGAATTTGCAGGAAGAGTAGTTGTGCCCAGGCCCCGTCACCCACTCAAGCTTTCTCTTGGAAAATGTCATGAAGTGCCTGTACCACTCGGTGTGTGTGTGTACCCAGCCCCAAGTTGCCTTCACCACTCTTGGGAGGGTTTTGGTGCTTTTTTTGACCACTCAGTCTCCTCTTTCACTCTGGATTAAGAGTGCAGCACTCCAAGGCAGGTGTCTGCATGTGAGCTGTGCCTTACTGTGCAGGAAACTCCCCTAAGAAATAAATGTGAACACCAGGGATATGTGGTGGCAACGGCATCATGGAGCTCAGTGCCTTCTGCCCTCAGTGTGCCGAGGGCAGAGGGAGCTCTGCCTGGTGACAATTGTCCCTTCTCCCACTGTCCCCCCCGCCTGCTGATACTGTAGATCCCTCGTGTGTGATGGGCGAGCTCTGGCTGCTGTTGCAGAGATCGCTGCACTGTTTGCTGAATGTGGAATCGATCATGGAGCAGATCCACGGCCCCAGTGAGATATGCTACAAATGAGCAGCTCCTGCATGGACGCCCAGATGCCATGAATTTTCCTGTTGCCTTTCACTACGGAAAGACACCTCCCGGGAAGCTCTTGAGATCAGAGGTCTTCTGGCACTTGATGTTATTTTTGGTTGCTCAGTTTCCGTTGCTGGGTTGGAACGGTTTGGAAGCAGCTCCGGTCGCATCCAGTCAGTCTCATGGGACTGTCTTGGGAAGTGTCCCATTCTGTGGCTTGCCTTTTGAGTCCAGGCTTTACTCTAAGGACTGTCCTGTTGGATGAGGTCGGACTCATTGTAATTAGTCTGTAATGTTCGAGTTAGAGTGTACAGAATTATTTATTTGGTGTACTCAGTCTGCTAAAACATGTCCATGTATTCTGTATACCCCATGGCTCTGCTGTCCTTACTTCTGCCTCATGGATCACCTGTGGGCTGGCTGCTGGAAGGCAACAATTTCCAGGCTGGGAATGATGGTCAGTAAGTGCATGGAAAGCCAGGAGCTGCTCACTCCTCTATTTTGTTCTTGGATCACAGCAAGAGATACCAAAGTGCCCATCAAAGGGTTTGCTGGTTTTTTTTAATGCAGCTGCCAGGAGGAGCTGCCCAAGGGAGATCTTGTGCAGGGCTGGGATGCCCATGGGATGCTCTGGTGAGGCAGGCACTCAGCTTGTTGCTGGAAGGCAGGGTTGGGAGGCTGAACAGGGGCACTTTGGGACATTCTGTTCATTTTAATTTGGCTACAGGGTGGCAGACTGGGCCAGAGAAATGCTCTGGTTTGTCCACAGCCACTCTACACCTCTCGATTTTCACTCTGAGCAGCTTTTATGGACCAGGAAAACTTGTAATATCAAGTGAACAATGCACACCCCTCTTAAATCACCTCCTCCTGGCAAGGAGGTGATTTTCCAGGGGTAGAGGACCCTGTCCCAGTGGTGGCAGAGCTGACAGGGACCTGAGCACCCAGACTAGATGACCCGTAGTGCTGTAGTTGGTCATTCCTGTTTGAACTTCCCTATAGCCACCATAGTGTCCCATCCCCACATCTCTGATGTCCACCTGCCTTTCAGGTCAATTAGATGCTCCCTGCAGAGCAGACCAGTAAATGAAGCTAAATCTTGCCCAACCAAACTACAGTTTGTCAGTCCTGGGCTTTACTTGAGCAGGTTTTTTTTTTTTTTTAGACTCAACCTTATGGGCCAGACTACTTGTGTTTGCCCTCCACTGATGTTCCATAGCCCTTCCCATCAGTGTGACGCTGTGTAGTGTCACACTCTGCAGCTGCTTAATAGAGTGATTACATTTTGGAGGCTGTGATTCACACAGCAAAGGTTTTGTATCACATTCACATCACTGGTAAGGAAAAATAAACCCCACTCCTCATGTTGGGACAGTCTGATCCTGTGCTCTCCATGATGTCTCATCATCAGCTCTGTTTTGAGCTGCTGGGAACTGGGTTGTAATTCATTGTACAAGTGTCTCGCTACTTCCATATCACACAAGACACACTTTTTTTTTCCCACCAGCCATTGTCTCAAGAACCCATTTGAGTGAAAGCCTGTCACCTGACCTTGAAATTTATTTTCAGCTTCAAATTCTCCTTTGGGATGGCTTTCAGTTTCCCACTTACCTGGCAGATCTGCAGGTGTGAAGCAGTGTGCTGTTCTCCAGCCATCTCCTTCCACCTTCCCCAAGAGCTGGAGCTGCCTGTGGCACTTCTCCCTTTCAACTCTGTGTTCGAAGCTGCTACACTAGTCATGGCTTTAAAGTGCAGGCATGGATCCTTTAGGGTGCTGCGCACCCACCAGCACCCACCCTCCACTGCAAGCTGAACTGCAGCTCCATAGTCACTTCCCTGGTGGCACCTTGCACCCGGGTCAGTGGGAGGACCATTCTCCCAGCCTTCAGCACTGCCTGGTCTCAGGATTGGTACCAGAGTGTGCTTGAAGACCCCTGAGCAGCCCTTGAGCCACAGCCAGCCCTACTCCCCTCTCCCTGAGCATCCTGTCCTATTTTGGCACTTCCCCCTGGGTTCCAGCTGGGCACCAAGCCCCAGCTCTGGGAAGTGCTGGCGTTCAGGAGAGAAGTACAGGGTACCCCAGGCTTCTCCATGTGCCTTCCACCGTGCTCTGCATCATGAGAAGAAAGGAGCCAGAGGCAGTGCTTGGCACAAGCAAATGCTGATACTTTATTAATCCCAGTGAAGGGATCACACTGGCAGCAGCTTTAGCCCTGAGCGACAACAGCGTCAATCCAGTTACGGAACTGGCTGACACGAGTGTATACGGCTGGCGTGCGGGTGTTGCAGTTGGAGGTTCCCCAGGAGACAATGCCAATCAAGGTCCAGCCATTCCCAGTCTGGTACACCAGAGGTCCACCAGAGTCACCCTGCAGAGAAGATTCCTACTTAATGCTCCTGCCACATGCTCCAAACTGATCCCTGCCACCTGAACCACCAGGTCACCTGCACACGGCCAGGTGCTGTAGCATAAATATCTGGCTCCCTAAGTGCAAGACCCCACAGCTCCTCCTCCTGCACCCTCACTGTGATGCAATGGGAGCTCAACAAGACCCCACTCAACAAGATCCTCCTCCACCCACCCTGTGCAGCAGGAGCTCGGCTTCTTACCTGGCAGGAGCTGGCACCGACTCCACCGGCGCAAATCATGGCACTGGTGATGCGGTTGCCCCAGTACTGCATGCACTGGCTCTGGGAGATCAGGGGCACAGTCACCTGCTGCAGGACTGTGGCCAAGGCTTGGGCTGGGGAAAGAAGCACCATTAGATTACCTCAGTGTCTGTGGGTCTCCCGAAGAGCGTACAGATGCCTTGCACAAGCTCCCACTGGTGCTCCTGAACAGATGGGTACTGCCATGCAAAGTGCCTTCCCCCTCCATGCCAACAATCCCCTTCTTCTCCAGGGTTTGTTGATCACCTGCCTGCACGAGGTGATCTTCCCTGGGATCACCTTGTGCAGGTGGCCGCAAGAAAGGGCAGGCTTGTGCCCGTGCCCAGTCATCCCTGGGTTACACACACACCCACCCTGAGCACACACCTACGCCCATGTGTGCACTGGTACATGCTCAGACAGGGTTCTTCCACTGTCCAGCTCCCCCCTCCCCTTATGTACAGGAGCTATCACCCCCACAGGCACCCCTGGACCCTCGGAGCCCACAGGAAGAGCAGCAGCCACACCCAGCCCTCCCTGAAGCTGTGGTGCACGTACAGTTGGGGTTGGTGCGTCCCCAGCCGGTGGTGACAGCCTGGGCATTGTTGGGCAGAACCAGGTTAGCAGGGGCCAGGCAGATGGGGGACACAGTTGATCCCAGCTGGGCGGGCGTGGACAGCCTCAGCAGGGTGATGTCGTTGTTCATGGTGTTGGCGTTCCAGCCGGGGTTGGTGATGGCCTGCAGGGACAGAAACACCACAGCAGTTCATCCCTGCCCTGCGGGAGCAGCCGCAACGCAGAGCTGCAACCCCAACACAGGATCGCGTCCGCCTGGCTCACCCTGGACACAGTCTTCACTTGAACGGCCTCAGCACTGGAAGCCAGGCTATATTCCCCGAGGACGACAACGTGGGCGCTAGGGCTGTGAGAGGTAAGAGAGAGTCAGGGGGATGTGTCCCCCAGCATCCCAGGTGGGGGCAGCCACCATGGGGACAACTGCAGAGGAAACTTTGGGCTGTTCAGGCCTTTGGGGCTGACCCGAGTGACACTCAGGGATGCCCAGCACCCTCTGAGCTCCTGCCCCTCCTGATGGCACTGGTGTGGGCTGGCCAGACATCGCTCCTTACTTGAAGTTGCAGTGGGCAGCTGTGACGACCCAGTACTGGTTGATCAAGGAGCCGCCGCAAAAGTGGGATCCTGTGCGGGTCTGCGGAGGGAAGAGGGAGGAGGAGCTGGGGCTGGGCAGGCTGAGCACCCCCAAGCTGGGGTCAGGCACAGGTTCCCTTTGTGCCCAACTGCAGCACCCAACTGGCTGTACTGTGCCACCACGGTGCTCAGGGCAGTGCCCAGGGAGTGGGACAGTGCTGTACCTGCAGGGACACCTGCCAGGGCCATGAGCCACGCACAGCATTCTGCCCATTGACAATCCTCTCGCTGTAGACCACCGAGGGACTGATGGCGGGCACCCCGCAGCCTGCAGGAGAGGCACAGGAGCACAAGAGTGACCCAAAAGCTCAGGACTTGTATCTGAGGGCTGCCTGTGCTGGTGTGGGTGGCTTTGTGTCACCCTCCCCAGCATCCTGCTGCACCCTGAGGAACTTCCCGCACCCATGGGCAGCACTTACCTGAGACGACGCTGGCAAGGGCCAGGCAGGCAACTACCCACAGGAATGCCATCCTGAAAGCAGATAAGCTGAACCCCTGGGGACCACGAACTTTATAGCAGCCAGGGAGCCACGTGGCTCATAGCTGGCCAGGTCAAGGTCCCCCTGTGGCCTGCGTCAGCTGCAGGCAGCAGTGATGGGCCAAGCCTGGCACATACCCTGCCACACACCCTGCCACACGCAAACAAGGATGTGGGAAGGGACTGTCAAAAGACACCTGGGAGGCTTGGGCTCTTGCTCTCATGAGTTGTGTTAGTTCTGACTGCAGCCTGTGGAGCTGGAGGGGGAGAGCACCACAGGACTGTGATGGGGGGCACGGGGGAGCTGCTCGTGGGCACATAACTGGGGTAGCAGTGGGGTTGGACATGCTGGCATGGACACCAGTGCCTGGGGTGGGAGGTCATCCCATGCTCAGACTTGTTTCAGATCTGTTGGCACTAGAGTGGTTTTTCCACGTGGCCAAGAAGTCCTGGCCTGGGCCAGCACTGGTCCCACCTGGGTGTTCCCAGGGCTCAGGGCCACCCTTTGAACCATGTCTCTGGTGCAGATGAGCAAGTCCCAGAGCCAGCGGGGGCAAATGGAGAGGGCAGACACCTTCCCAGGCAGGTGGGAGCTGTGGCCAAGGACACCATGAGCCCCAGGGAGGACAGTGGGCACCTCACCAAGCTGAGGTTGAGCCCTCCACTGAGCATTCCCCAGTACAGCAGCCACCTGACCCTCATCCCAGAGCTGGGGAGCATCTGGCCTCCTCTGTCCTGGACAACAGGGTATGTAGTGTCTGCATCATCCCCTGTGTCCTGGGTGATCTCCTGGGCTGGCACAGGGTGCAGGGAGCCAGCTCTGGGGTGACGCTGAGCACAAGGATGGATCCCTCCCTCTCCGTGCAACCCATGTACCCTGATCCCTTCCCTGACCCTCCAGGAAACAGAGTCTGGACTCTGGGGAGTTAGCGCAGAGCTCAGGTCTTTATTTCCAGCAGTGGTACCACACAAGGACAGCAGGATGTGGCCCATTCCAGGGTGGGAAGTGGGGCAGAACACAGAGGTCTCCCAGGGCACTGCAGGGGCTGGGCACAAGGGTGTAGGCAGAGACACAGACTGACCCTGACCTTCATATGGCACCTGGGAGGAGACGGCCAAGGGCCGGGCAGCAGCAGAAGACGGAGGGAGAGCCAGTGCTCAGGGTGGTGCTGCCCATCATGGAGGAACCTTGGAGCACGACAATACACTGGGCACAACCACACTCTCCATGCAGCTAGAGAGCCTCCAACTCCAGTCCTGTCTTGGATGCTGGCAAATGAACCAGAGCCAGGAGTCTGGCAGGTCAGCAGGAACTCAGAGGTGTGCCTTTGTAACAGCACGGATAGGGCTGATGGCACTGCCCAGGCTGGGGAGACTACCCTGCACCCTTCTCCACATCCATGAGCCACAATGAGCTCGCTGAGCTACTCCCCAGCGGCCACACAGGGCCCAGCCTGGTGGAGCAGCAACACCCGACCTTGGGGCTGAGCCCAGAGGATCTCCCATGGCTGAAACCCTCCTGCCAGCATGGTCCCAGCAAGGCTCCAGTCTGCCTTGGAGCTGGAATGGTAACAGCCTCCATGGCCAGGACACATTGGCTCAGGGAGCTGTCTAGAGACTTGGGGAAACCCAAATATCCCTGCAACCCCAAGGAGGCATGATGTGCCCCAGTAGCAGATTCCTCTCCACTCTGCAACTCTTCTTTCTCCTGCAGGCAATGGGCCAGGCCTGAGCAGCCCTCAGTCATTGTTCCAGCAGGCCACCAAAATAGCTACGGGTCGAATTACCCCCAAACCAGGTATCCCAGGACTGGTGCTTGCAGGGGACAGTCTTCTCAATGGGTAAGACCAGAGGAGGATGGCCTGTATCCAGACTGTCCCCAACACAGGACAAGGTGCTGTGTGTAGGGGGTGCCACGTGTCACCTCCATTCTCACCACGCACAGCCGCAGAGCTGCCCTGCATGGCCCCTACCTGGGCCCAGAGGGGCGCCAGTGCCAGGCAGGGTCAGGCACATTTGCCCTTGCGAAGGCAGAAGGGCAGCTCCGGCACAGGGACCAGGATGGTGCTGAAGATGGGCCGGTAGCCCTCGGGCAGGACCTGGGGGTGCTGAGCCATCATTTCCAGCACGACGTGGCGCACTTCCTTGGAGACGTCACCGCGGATATCCAGCAAGGTGGAGATGTGCTCATCACTGGGCAGAGAGCAAGGGATGAGTCCAGGTACTGGTCGTGTCCTGCAAACCTCCGCCAATCCAGAGAAGCCAAACCAAGGCCAGGGGAAAACTGGTATTTTGCACCAGGCAAAGTAGCATTTTCTTGAAAATAGTCCCCCCAAACCTTGTGAATTTGGTTTTGACATTTCCAACTTGGTGTTTTGTCACTTTTCACAGTTTGTTTGGCCACCAAATACGGATGTGCGAATGCTACAGCAGACCTGCTTTTTCTTTACACCTTTGCCCTCAGGACTTTTTAAGAACCCCTCAAATCTGGAGCATGGGAAAAGGTAACCTCAGGGAGAAGGGGGTAAAGGCTCACGTTTCTGCCTGCTCTGCTGTGTCACCTCACAGCGTACAAGACTAACACTCCTGGGCGGATTCACGCCTACCACCTCCATGCCTTACCTGGCGTCAGGGTACTTGGTGATGAAGCCCACCACCTCCAGACTGAGTAGTGCTGGGTCTTTGAGGCAGATCAGCTCCCGCAGGGCAAAAACAGCCTCCAGGCTCTGTTGGCTCTGCTCCAGGCCCTGTGAGGGAAAGCGGCCAGGTGTGAGACACAGAGGAAGTCACTGCAGCGGCTGGTGAGACACAGCTGGGTCCTCAATGCCCACGTGGGGACCTGATCCCCTGCAGCTGGTGTCTTCCCACTCAGCATGTCCCACCCATCAGGGGCTGCTGGGCAGGGTGATTGTCCCCTATGTCCCTAATCCATCCAGCTCCTCCCATATTGGCCTCACAATCACCCAAGTGTACCAGCCCATTTGCTCGTGGGCTGTGGGCTGGAGGGGAGCAGGAGGCTGAGCTGATGCTCCCTTCCTGTGGCTCAGCCCCGGCTTCCCACCGCACCCAGGCCCCTCTCACCAGGCCACAGAAGAGCTCCCGGAGCTGCGTGGCGTCCTGCAGCAGGCGGTGGCAGAGCTGGCCCCGCTCCTCCCGGCTCCTGCATACCATCTTCCTCTGCAGGAGTGCCCGCAGGTACTGGCTCACCACCAGGAGCTCGCTGTCTGCCAGCAGGAGCTGGGCAGGGGACAGTTGTTAGTGCTACCATTGCCTGGGTGTCAGACCCCAGCTCCCCAGGGAAAGGCAGAGGGGAACAGGGCTGGATACAACACCAAGCTATGGGAACAACCTGGGAAGCCCCGTGACCAAAGGGTCAGAGAAAACAGCTGGATTTGGGGGAAGCCCTGAACACCTCCGAGCGGCAGTGCTCTCTGGACTGCTCTGGAGGATTTAGGCTCTCCAGCATTCCCGGCATCCTGCACCCTAGCACAGCCCCCAGCTGCCCAGCCTCCCTGTCCCACAGACAAGCAGCCTTTCAAAGGAGGTACCGTGCACACGGGTTTCCTGACGCGGGAGAAGTCCTTTGCATACTTGTCAATCACTTCACATATGCTGCTGATGAGCTGGGACCCTGAGAGCCACTTGCGGGAAGGCAGCTGCAGGCAGAGGGGCTGAAGAGAGCAGAGGAGTAGTGTCTGTGCCCTGCATCACCTCACAGCTGCTGGCTCAGGGCAGCAAAACACCCACAGCTGCTACTTGGCAGCATGGCCACTTTGCCTTGCAAAACCCCCAAGTCCCTGCTGCCAGCCAAAACTCAATGTAAAAAGAGAAGAGTGGTTTAGGTTACGAAATTATGGAAACACTGAGGCTGTTCCTCCCTGACACCTTAAGAGCCTCATTTTGGAGCTTTTTCTAGATCATGATGTACACCTGAGGTGTGGGCAGCAAGCTGCTCCTCACACACTTGCTTTTGGCCTGTTCTGCTGTGATTTTATTTTTAATTTCCACTCCTCCCAACTTCCTTTGTATAAATATAACATGTTTTTTGATTTCCTGCTCCCGCTTTGCTGTCATTGCCTGTCTTCCTGCTTGCAGGCACACACTCCTTCTGTCTCTGCTCGGGCCACTGCTGCCTGCAAGCTCTTCACCCTTTGGCTCTTCCTTTGTTTTCATGGCATTCAAGCCCTAAATAGCAACATTGTTAATTATTCCAGGTTTTAGGTCCAGACTCCAGGAAAGCTAAATTTGACTACACTGGCAGGAAACGACTTGGGCAGTTGCACACAGATCCATATCCTCCACACAGACTTTGCTGCTCTCCGGCTGGTTTTCTGCCATGAAACAGCCAGAAGAAGGAGTGTGAGGCAGCCCGGGGGGACTGTGGCTCCTGGTCTCTGTTCGTTAGTGATTTGGGGGCCATGAGCCATCTGCTCCAGCGATATGGGGCAGTGCTGTTGGTGACAGGCATTGGGTGGTTTATCAAGGTCTGGGGGACAGGCTGGCAGAGATGCCTGCAGGGTGATAGCAGGGTACAGAGTACATGGCAGGGACCCCGGGCAGGAATAATCTTGAGCCTGGGGTGTTGCAGTAAGGCTATTCTTGCTGGGTTCAGGTTTGTTGCAGCCCTGTCAGTCTCAGGTGCTATGGGACAAACATACCTGCAGGTCCAGAAGCAGCTCCTCCAGCAGCAGCTGGGTGGCTTTCTTCTGCATCCTGTCTAGCGCAGCCTGGAGGGATGCAGGGACTTCTCTGCAGGCAGTGTCAGGGTGCAGGGAGGAGACAGAGTTGCTAGGAGAGAGAAGAGCGGGTACAGGTAGGCTGGGAAGCATAGTGGGATCACTGACCCCAAGGAGGATGGTGGTGGGTGTTGCTACAAGAGCTACCAGGTGCTGATGCAGGTTACCTGAGAGCCAGGTTGTTGTTGAGCACAGCCAGCAGGTAGGAGATGTAGTACTTGGGAACAGCCCGGTCCTGCTGGTGCTCCTTCCCACACTGCACCAGTGCTTCCCGCAGGCTGCAACACAGCAAGGCAGCCGTGACGGGCAGGCAGAGCCCCAGGTGTCCCACCACAGGGACCTGGCCCTGGGATGCTCCTGGGGACATGTGGACTTCCCACAACCCTCCCAGCTCACTTGGCTCTTTTCAGATCCTGCCACCAGGTTGTAGAGTGACAGGTCGTTGGGCAGGGTGGGATAGAGGGACCCATTCTGGATCCCCTTGGGAGAGCAGGGCTCAGCACACAAACATTTGGGGCAGCAGGCCCTGAGAGCTAATTGCCCCAAAGGCTGAGACAGCAGCCCCCTGGGTAGACAGGCTGCTGAGCCTTCTGTGATCTGGATGAGTGTTGGGTGCCCCACAGCAGATCTCCACCAGCAGCCTGTGATGCTTGGCCATGGGCCCAGGGTCTTGTGAGGGTGGACAGGGGTGTGAGGGGCTCCACTGACCGGCCCAGAAATGCCTCAAGCTCCTCCAAAGCCATGTTGTAGATCTTCTGCTGCAGAGAGTCAGTGATCAAGGAAGCCACCTGGATGTTCTCATTCAGCATCTGCGGCGGAAGAGGAGAATGGAGGTGATTCAGGGAGAGCCCGTAGGCCACTGACCCTTTTTGGGAGGTCTCAGCATAGCTGTGCCTCATCTGTACCCATGTTCCTGGGGACCCACCTGCATGACAATGGCAGGCAAGGCTGACTGGAAAAAGCCCTGATGGTCTGTCTCAGGTTCCTCTTCCCTGAACCACTCCTTGAACTCCACCTCCAGGGTCCTCTGCATCCACTCGAACACGCTAGCCTGCAGAATGGACACTCACCACAGGCAGCCCAAGAAGCCAAGTACAGACTTCCTTGAGACCCAACATAGCAAAGCAGCGAGTCCTGGGCCTCATCCCAGGCTCATGGTCTGTGGCTGCTGTCAGAGCAGATGCTTGGCTCCGTGGGAGTCACTGGGTCCCCATCCCACTCACTCACCTTTACTTTCACCACGTATCTCCTCTCTGTCTGATCCACAAGCTCAGGGGACATCAAGGGACCCAGAGCAGAAACATCCACTTCTGGGAGGAGGTCAGGGTGACCCATCATCTCTGGGCTGGAGGGCAGAGGTGGGGCAGGGCTAGGAAGGCCTGTTTTCCAGCAGTTCCTACCTGTCCCTCTGCCCTCCTCGTGGTCATTCCCTGACAGCCAGAGACACTCTCCCAACCCATCTGTGTGCTGATGAATAACCCAGCTCTCCACCACATCCCCTGCTTGGTTGGTGCCAGGGTTGGTGCTGACCTGTGGTACACACGGAGCGCCCATTCAAGGAGAAGGAACAGCCCCTGTTTGTCCAGGTCCTCCCGCAGGATCTCCTGGAGGTGGCTGGTGAGAGCCTGGTGGTAGGTGGCAGTGCAGACGCTGAGGATGTTGTAGTGAGCTGGGACGCACTGGACCATCAGGTCCTTCACCACACACAGCTCAGACATGATGTCCTTCTGCAGTGCTGCCAGGTGCCTGGCCAGCCCCGGTCCCTCAGCATCCATGCAGGGAGCACGGAAATGGGCTCCTGTGATGGTGTCCTGGAGAACCTGGTAGAACTTCTGCCTCCAGCCCTTTGGGCGCCCAGGGGGCAGGAAGGTGGCCTCCAGGAGCAGAGTATCATCTATTTTCTCCTCCCGCTCGATGATCCTCACAGCAGTGACAAAGAGAACAGGGTCCTCGTGCACCAGCCGCAGGCTGCTGCCCACAATGTCCCACAGCTGCTTAGCCAGGCTCTCATTGAGCTCCTGCAGGCCACTGAAGTAGGACAGCACAGTTGCCTGGGCATTGGAGAGCCCACGGAAGTGCAGCTGGGAGAGGATGTCATCCCGGAGTTGCTCCACCATCATGAGCTCCACATGGGCCTCCAAGAGATGCTGCCCATGGAGCAGCTGCAGGGTATGGGAAAAAACCTCGTGGACTGTGAGAGACAGAGGAGAGATGCCAGCACTGAGTGTGGGGATGAAGGGGTTTGCACCAGGGACATGCATGCAGGTTATCAAGGGGATGGTGAGGGGAAAGGTCTGGGGCTCTGGGAACACTCTGTTGGATCAGACCCTGAGGAAGCAGGGATATCTCCATCCACCTAACTGGCAAAACCTGAGTGACCTGCTCAAGCTTTGCCACCAGCCCTGCACAGAGCCCAGGGTTGGACTGAAGTTCCCTCTGTGCCTTCCAGTCCAAATCCATGAGGACTGGGCCAGTGTCTTACCCGAGAAGATCTGAGGTAGCACCTGGACCACTGAGGCCAGCTGCACGTGCTCCTCCATCAGCTTCCTCATCTGCTGGAGGCCCTGGAAGTGGTCTGCGCTGTCAAGCAGGGCCCACCGTGCAGCCCCCAGGTCCTGGCACACGCTCTGCACCTCCTGGGCTGCCGACCGCAGCTGCTCCAGCCCTGCACTCACCCCCTCCAGGTAGGACTGGACAGTTGACTGGGGAGCAGAAAAGGATGGAAGGGCAGTGGAGCAGCTCCAGAAGGCAGGAGGACTCCACACCATTTGCCCTGCACAGTCTGTGTTGCCGGCACTCTCCCTGCCCCACAATGTCCAGGGTGAGCAGTAACTAGATGCCTCTTTCCGTTTTAAAAGATTACCTTGTTTCTGCAAAAGAGCAATGAGTCACAGGACCCCCATGCGTCCCCAAGGCATGAAGGACCTCAGTGGCCACATATACCCTCCTCCCAAATGGAGTTCCATCAGTTCTACCCTGCACTGGCACTGCCACATCTCCATGCCCTATCCACTCATTTAACTCCCTGCTCCTGGTGCCAAGGATCACCAGAAGCAAGTTGCTTTCACTGGGGCCTCCTGGACATTCACCCAGAATCAGTCATCTTTAGTTGTGGTGCTCAGACTGATTCGGTCCTGAGGTTAATAATTCCTTGTGTCAGCAAAAGGGGAGGTGGGTGAGGAGGGAAGTGTGCAGGGGGACTGGGACAGCCCTTACAAACGTGTAGAGATGGAATTTCCCCTGTGGAGACTCACGGGCAGGGGCAGGTTGGAGCTCTGTGCCTCTTCCCAGCCGTGGGGAAGGGCAGCCTTTGTTGCTGGGACAGGGCGGTGATGGGGGGTGCACTGAGTCCTGCACATGGAATGTGTGGAACCCCCTTGGTGTTTTATTTTGAAGGATAGTCAGAGACACAGAAGACTCTTTTTAACACTTCAGACGCTACCTGGGGGTAAGGCAGAAGATGAAGGAGGGGTTGCCCAATCTTTCCCCCCCAATAATTGCACTTCACCCACCAAGTGCCAGCCAAAGGAAAAGATTTTGCCAAAAGTGGACACAAAGAGGATTCATCGTACAAGAGGGGACCCTGGCTGGGATCCCTGCCTGAGGAGGGGGTGTGGCTGCGGGTGTCCATGGGGTGGGCTGTGGCAAACACCCACCTTCAGCCGGGACTGGATGGAGCTGTTCCTCTGTGTCTCCCGTCTCCGGTAATGCCCAAGCCCCTCCAGTTTCTCGGGGCAGTAAAACACCCCTGAAGCCCATTTCAGAGCAGCTCCTCTTGCCAGCTTCTCAGCCTTCTCTGCTTCCGGCCACTCCTCATCTGGGGATGAAGCCAGGGGTCAGTGAGCACAACGAAAAGGGGCAGGAAGGGCCCCTGAGGCCAGAGGCAGGAAGCTAGCCGCCAGTGGACTTCCAAGCACATACAGACGTAGGAAGCAGGGCAATATGGCACCAAGAGTGTTCTTCTGCAAGGGCCCCCCAAGATGCCACCACCACAGCCCGGGGTTGTCACAGTGGCTGTAGAAGCAAGAAGGCTGCCCTGGGGAGCTGTGACTCAGCCTGCCAGCTCAGACTGTCCCCAGGACAGGCACATACCTCCACTGCTCCCCCAAACACAATGCTGGGTAGTCTGAGGGGGACTGATGCCACTTAGGAAGCTGTCAGCAGGGTTGAGACTCCAGCAGTGAGTCAGCAGGAGGGATAGGGAGATGGCAGGAGAGCCAGGCTAAGATAAGGATGGGAGGCTCCTGGTCTCCCCAAAGCACCCACGCACTCTGTCCCCCTTGGCACAGGGTCTGAAGCCCTGCCAAAGAGCTCCTGGCCACAGTGGAAGGCTGAGAACCAGCGCAGTTATCCAACACCAGTCCCGGTCCCCAGCACCTGGTTTCATCAATCCCACAACCCATCCCCAGCCACTCCCTGCAGCCCCGCGGGGATGTCACCCAGTGTCAAGCCTGGCTCCTGCTTTGTTGGGGAGCCACTGGCTGCCTTGGGAGCCAGGGGGCTAGGGAAGAGGACAGCAGCTTTGAAGATAAGATGTGCCATGAGCAGTACTGCCCCGGCGCAGATATCACCATCAGGAAGAACAGCCAGGCTTCCACCCTGCAAGGACACAAGGCACCAGTCCCGGCAAAATGGAAAGGTCCAGGGGGTGGAGGGGTTGGTAAGGCAAAGGGCAGGATAATCTCCAAAATGTACTGCAAGCAGCAGCAGCCCTTCCCTGCCCATCTCGCCGGCTCCCCGGCGCGCATCATCTCCGTTACCTCTGGGGCTGGCGGCGCGCTCGTCCTCCGCAGACATGCCCATGGTGTCCAGGCTGTGCGGAGCTGCGGGGCCAGGGCAGGGCTGCGGAGGAAGCCGGCTGCCGTTTCCTCAGCCGGAGCAGCCGCGCTCCTCAGGGCCTCATTGTGTTCCCGCAGCCGCGCTCAGGACGTCAGGAACGGGGGGCGGAGGGGAGGGGGGACACGGGAAGGCACCGCGATAGCCGCAGGTCTTGGGACCAGAAATCACAGAGTCATAGGAGCATTTAAGTCGGAAAAGCCCTCTAAGATCGTCGAGTACCAACCGTTACCCCAGCACTGCCAAGCCCACCACTAAATCGTGTTCCTAAGTGACACACTCACACGCCTTTTGAACACTTCCAGGGATGGTGACTTTACTACTGCCCTGGGCAACATTTTCCAGTGCCTGACCACCCTCTTAATGAAAAAATTTCTCCTAATATCCAATCCAACCCTCCCCTGACTCAGCTTGAGGCCATTTCCTCTCGTCCCAGGGATCACACCCTGACTGCCCGCACCAGTACCCCCCGTTCTCCGGACACTCAGCCCTGTCCGTGCCCGCAGCGCTGCCACCTCGTACCCAGCCTGACTCGGGGAAGACAGCGGGGCGTCAGAACCCAGCCCATCCCCAGTGCGAGCCCAGCCGAGGTTCAATCAACCGGGAAGGGATGCGCTGTGCCAGCCTGACCCAAAGGCGAGAGTGCGGGGATAGAACCTTCGCGGCTGCGGATGGACCTGGAGATATGACCCTGCCACAAACCGCCTGCGCCGGGCACAGGCTGGAGGATTCCCCCCGCACTGGATGTGCTGGAGCAGCAAATCGTCCCGGTCACCCGGGCGGTGCGAGCTGGATACAGGACTAAGGTTTGGTTTTGGTACCACAAGGCGAGGGTTTGACTTCGGCACCGCAGGACGGCGAGGGGATGGACGCTCTGGTTTCACCGGGGGGACCCCCAAACCAACGGGCTGAGAGGACGCCCACAGCAAGGTGAACCAACTCCCCCTTCCCGAGAGGAGGTGGGGGGGGAATCCCCCATCCCCGCCCTGTCGCCGTCCCCGCCCCGGAGGTTCCCGGGGAGCCCCGCGGCCCGGAAGCGGATGCGCGGCCCCGGAGCCGGCGGCGGCGGGCAGATGGCGGAGTGCGGGGCGCAGCCCCCCGGGGGTGGCAGCGGGGCTGCGGGCGCGCCCAGCCGGCACGAGAAGAGCCTAGGGCTGCTGACCACCAAGTTCGTGTCGCTGCTGCAGGAGGCCAAGGACGGCGTGCTCGATCTCAAGCTGGTGCGGGGGCAGCCGGCGGGGAGCGAGGGCTCCGCCGCTCCAGGGGTGGGCTCGGAGGGAGCGGCTGCCGGGAAGCGGGGCTCCGGCGGGACCGGTCCTCCGGCGGCTGGAGCAGATTTGGAAGGGGAGAACTGGAACACGGCAGTGCCCGGTCCAGCAGGTGGTTTAGATTGGATACATGGAAAGATTTCTTGAGTGGTCAGGGACTGGTGGAACGAGCTGCTCAGGGCAGCGGTGGAGTCACCGTCCCTGGAACTGTTCAAAAGGCGTGTGGATGTGGTGCCTAGGGACATGGGTTAGTGGTGGGGTTTAATGGTTGGGGTGGATGATCCTGGAGGGCTTTTCCAGCCGTACTGATCCTCTGTTTCTAGGTACGGGGAAAGCGGAGTCCCTGGGGGTACGGCAGAGCTGCTGGCCGTGCTCAGAGGGCTCTGCACTTGCTGCCCTCACACGCCCTCCTGCTCTTCCTTCCCAGCCCTTCTCCCCAACCCATCGGGCTGTCCCAGACACTCTTTTTTCCCCAGGACTTTGCCATACATTGCAGGTGTTTGTGTGCTTCAGCTGCAAACCCGTTTGACCGCCTTGTTCTCTTCTGTGTTCTTGCTCTGCAGAGCACTTGATCACCATAATGATCTGGCCCTGCAAAGCCTCAGACATCTGTAGAAACACATACCTATAGAAACTGTTCATACAACACTTAGCCCTCACGGCACACACCAGGAGGGGGAGTGTGGTCAGAGTCACCTGCCAGAGGTTGCCCCCGATGCCTTTAGGCAGTGGAGAAGTGCTCCGTGAATGCATCTTGCTTCTGCATTTTTAAGATCTTCACCTAGAGGAAGTAACTCTGCTATGTACAGTACTTAATCCCAGGCCTTTCCTATAGGGGAAGTTCCTTTGCTGTGGTTTATATAATCATCTCTTATGTGGACACTTGTCTGAGTGTGCTCTTACCCTTTGCAGGCAGCAGACAAATGCCAGAAAGCTCCTATAGGGCTGGAGGAGTTTCCTGGCTCCATGCCTCTACCAAATTGTTGTCTCTTTGGATTTGGCAATATCTTCCTGCTTCAAATGTCCATGAAGTGGATTCATGTTGGTCAGTGTGATTTCTGTAGTTGTGTGGTGTAGGGTCTCCAAAGTCCTGGCCCGTCACTGATGGGTGACAGGGACATGGTTCCTGTGCTGACCCACTCTGTCTGCACTGCCACTGACATCATTGGTCCTGGCTGTGCACATTAACTCTTGCTGGTGCCACATTGCCTTGTGCTAGTGGAAACAGTGCCATTCCTTGAGTCCTGAAACCTGAAGGGAGAGGAGTCATGTGAGCAAGGCAGGGAAGCCCCAAGTTTGCTCATGTTTACTCTCCACCTGGTATTGTGTCTTTCAAACAGAGGAATGTCTTGAAAAGATGTTGCTTCTTTGTCAAGTGGCATTAGACCAGCTTTAGAAAAGACCTTTTGAATGTCAACTTCACTAAAGTGTTGCCAAGACAGCTCTCAGCATTCCCCTTCTCATCTCTATCTCTTTTACCCCGAGGGAGCACTGAATTTTTAGGCTGCCAAACAACTCTGTTCTAGCTCTGCTTTGCTACTGGAGAATGGTGATTTTGGGATCCACTCTGAGCAGGATGGCTGGAATTTAGTTTGTATTTAGTGGAGAGGCTGTGGGGTAAGAAAAAAAGAATGAGTGACTTCTTCTCATGGTCATATGAGATTGAGAACATGGCTCTGTAACTTGAAGCACTGGAACGGGAGAGATATGAGATGGGGAACGAAGTACTTGGCCAGGAGTTAATCTGACAGGCGGGAAGGAGCTAAACATGACTGAGAGTTTGGAATTAAGTGTCTTAACCTTTTTGCAGGCTGCGGATACCTTGGCTGTGAGACAGAAGCGGCGGATCTACGATATCACGAATGTCCTGGAAGGCATTGGGTTGATTGAGAAGAAGTCCAAGAACAGTATCCAGTGGAAGTGAGTGGAAGTCTAAATCATTCACAGGTCCCTTCTAGTGCAGGTTTAAGTGACAGAGGGGTTAAAATGTCCTGTGCAGAGGGAGGTTCGTCAGTGGTCCGTGCTTATGCTTCCCTCAGCTGGGCTGTGGAACACAGTGAGGAAAGCTGAAGTACATATAGTGCCTCTCTTACAGCAGAGCTGTTATTTTGGTACAAACTAAATATTTGCACTGCTATAATATATATTTGGCCTAGAAAAGGTGCCTGTCATGACACTGGAGATGGGGAACAGTCCTGCTAGACTGTGGAAGTAGAAAGATGTACCAAACATTGCTGTACTGGGAGGTGGGGATCTAGAGCAGGTACAGACAGGGCTTTCCAGGCAATCTGGCCTTGATGTTTAACAGGGATGGGAAAAAAAGGCTGGCAGCATCTCTGAGAGGCTGGGGTTGGTTTGGGTGCGTCCAGAGGCTGATGCATCTCACCTCTTTTTGCTTTGCCCAGGGGAGTGGGTCCTGGCTGCAACACACGTGAAATAGCTCACAAACTGATCGAGCTGAAGGCAGACATAGAGGACCTGGAACAGCGGGAACAGGAACTGGAGCAGCAGAAGATGTGGGTTCAGCAGAGCATCAAAAATGTTACAGAAGATATGCAGAACAGTCGATATCCTTTGTGTGAACTGATGGCTCTGCCTCCATCTTTGCTTGCTGGGCTGGGAAGTAGAGACCTGAGGGCTGAGTGGGTGCTGACCTGTTGCTGCTGGAGAGGCTGCACTGAAAGGGTCAAAAGGCAGCACCTGCCTTTGAAATTAGGGTAACTATCCAGCCTGGGAACTTGCTTTTCTCTGCAGCCAGCTTCTCATCTGGCTTTTGGAAGTGAAAAACACAGTAATGTTTACCACAGTGAGAAAATTGCTTCTATCTGAGTCACAGGTGCCACTTTCTTGAGTGCAGAGCTGCTCTTGTGGCTTAACTATCTCAGGATGTCAGCTCTGACAGGCATGGAGCTTGCAGACCTCACCTGCAGACCACTTCAGAGTGCAGCATGGTGAGTCTTCTGGGAATGGTGTTCCTTGTGCTCAGGAAGGAAACACCAGGTGCCCTTTGAGTTCTCTGTCTGTGCAGGAAGCCACAGCCTTTCTCCTTAACCTTGGGAACATTAGCATATGTGACACATGAAGATATCTGCAAGTGCTTCACAGGTGAGGAAGTGGTGCTGCATTGTAAAGATGTGATGCGGCAGTCCTATCAGTCTGTCCCAGCTACTCTCTTTCCTCCAAGAAAGAGTGGGCAGCAGACCATGGGCTGCCCAACAGCATCAGGTGAAATGTAGTGTCAGCTCTGATGCCGTCCTGGGTTTGTGTACCCAGGTACACAAGTTTTGAGTTGTAGCTTTCTTATCACCATCAGAGGAGACAGGCAATATCTTTTACTTGTGTTTAAAATAATAGAGGTGCTGCTCCTAAGGAAGTCTTCTTGCTGGGTGTCACTGTGTGGGTGTATGTGTATTATGTTAGAAGCCCTTAATTTTAAGGGTTTGGGTGGGCAATGTTCTAATGAAAGGAAGCACAGTAGAAACTATGGTGTAAGCAGGGAAATAGTATTAAAAGTAGTCCCTTAGCTGCACATTCCCCCTGCCAACAACAATGCAAGAGGGAGGTAGTGAAGAGGAGGACAGAAGGGAATACACCACTTGCTCTGCCCTCACTCTCTTGTGTGCTGCATTCCTAAAGCTGGGGAGGGCCTGTCAAAAGCCTTGTGTTCTGTCTCTGGGCGAAAGTGAAGAAAACCCACAGGAGTCTTTGTTTCTTCTGTTGCCAGTTTTAATGATAGGTGTAAGACCAGAATAATGCCTGGTGGCCAGCATGCAGTGGAGCAGCCTCAGTACATAAACTGCTCTTCCCAGCTGTAGTGGTGTGGAGTCACAGCTCCTTTCTGCTTCAGTGGGTGCCTGACCTCTCATGACCTGGCAACCTGCATCTGCTTGCTTGCTGCAGAGATTGAAGCTGTTTATCCTGGCTGCCTGCAGCCATGCGTAGTCTCACCCTTGTCTGGCTCTCCTTGTCTCCTCCAAGCACTTTTCTCACCCTGCACTTCACCAGCTCCTCTGTTTGCCATCACTGCCTTTGTGCTTTCCTTGCTTTTCAGCCTTTGCACTGCTCAAGTTCCCACTAGTGTAATGGCTGCATCACCACCCCCTTGGCTTTACTGTTTCTTCTGGTTGAAGCTGCACTTTTGTGGGCAGGGATTGTGTTTTCAGTTTGACAGTGCTAGGGGCCAGATCACTCGTAACAGTCTGGAAGAGTTTACTGGAGACCACAGTCAGCTCACTGCTTGGCTGGTTGCGTGTTTTGCATTTCATTGCACCTGGGTTTTGTAAACCAGTTTGTGTCTGAGGTCAGACCTCACCAAAACATGCAGAGATTAGATTTTACTGAGGGCAGGTGTCAATTCTCTCTAGTGTGGAGGTTTCATCCATGGTTTTCCATTGCCTGTCCAGTTTTCCTGTATGAGTATGCCTTACATGACTCTTTTTCCTCTCCTGAACACCT
The DNA here is from genome assembly GCA_013397935.1 of Dasyornis broadbenti. NCBI lineage: Eukaryota > Metazoa > Chordata > Aves > Passeriformes > Dasyornithidae > Dasyornis > Dasyornis broadbenti. The sequence goes on from VZRN01000078.1 coordinate 110,334, forward strand.
GAGCCTTACAGAGATTTTCTGTTCTCGAACTGTGATGTGGACCTCTTATGTTCTTGAATTGTGGTGCAGGCTGAATTTCAGCTCCTGGTTTTTCTAACTGACTGCTATCGAACTTATTTCTCCAAGATTTCCACACTTGGACTATTGTCAAATAGAGATTAATTTTAAAAAGGCAAAAAGAGAAGTAAGAATATGTCAATTTTTAGTGACTGGGAGACATAATTTTCCCATCTGTTGCTGTGATGCATTTTGCACTCACAGATTCAAAAAGGAAGTGGAAACTGTGTGCTGTTTTGTAAAAGTATTTGGGACATATCTGTCAAAGGAGATACAAACCCAGCACCTGTCTTTGAAACTAACAGGTCTTAAACCTTGAGCTGGTGTCTTTGAGCTTTATCATGCATTTTAAATGTCTTTTACATTTTTCGTAAGTATAGATTTGTTAAACAAGTCCTATCGAGCTGACAAATCCCATGTCATTTTTAATCCCTTTACCTTTTGCTGATCTAACCTTTGATTGCCTGCCTGAAATTAAGTGATGTGCTATTCTGCTGTCCACTCTCTCTCATCCCTCTGAGGATCTTCTGTGTTAATTACCAAGTGAAGCTTAATGCATAATACCGGGGATTTGTGAATATTAACCACACTAAAGCTTAAACATTCAAAGTGAAAGCTGCAAGCTGCTTGATCTAAATATGTCAGATATTCACAGCTCTGGTACTTCTCTGTTCATGTTTCTCTAAACCCAGATATAGGCTGGGAGCTGCTCGCCTGTGACTGTGGAGTTATTAGGGTGCAGGTCTTAAGGAGCTGCAGAACTTAGAAAGGAAGGATGCTGTCAGCCTGGATTCCAGCCCCACATATTCTGGGCTCTGTGGAGGGTCCAGTGCAACTAACACCAGGCAGCTCTTGCCAGCAGAGACTGGGGAGTGTTGGTTTCAGGTATTGGTACACCAGCCTGAGGTTGGCAGCCTGGCTCTGATCCTGGTTCAACTCCATCTCTCAGCTGGCAGTGCAGCTCTTATGTTTCTAATTCACATCCAAAAGCTTGTGACAGCAGAATGAAGGATATTTCCCTTAGGATTCAGATGTTCTTAAGAGTGAATTTAAGCCAGTTCTTCCAAGGAAAGGAGAGATTAGTCTTGGTAAGGACACTGCTGGAAAACTTCAGGGTTGCAGGTTCTTTGTGCCCTGGGACGGTGTCTGTATGACGTGCTCCATTAGGAGCTGTATGATGTGCTCCTTCTGTGGAGGAATGCCCGGGCGGGGTGGGGTGGGGGTGTTGAGGAGGGGCTCTTCATCAGGCTTAGTTAACATCACAACAGCTGGTGCCCAGGAGCCCTGACTGGTTCTGTATTCACAGGAGACACTCTCCTTGTGATTCGAGCCCCATCCGGCACGCGTTTGGAGGTTCCCATCCCTGAGGTGAGTGATAAATACATGGGCAGAGTGCAGGGGCTCTGTGTGTGTGTGTATGTACACATTTTGCCTGTGGGAAATGGATGTTCTGTTTTAAACTGGTTTTTAATGTATGTCTATATTTTGCTGTTGACTTTTCCCAGGGCCTAAATGGACAGAAGAAATACCAGATCCACCTGAAGAGCACAAGTGGTCCTATTGATGTTCTCCTAGTAAACAAAGATACTTGGAGCTCTCCTCCTGTCGTACTCCCCGTCCCTCCTCCTGAAGATCTCATTCAGTGCCAGGCAGCTGCACCCTCAAAACCGCAAATCCCACCGCTCACCCACTTCCAGGAGGCCACCGTTCCCAGCAGCACCCAGCCCTCCACACCAACACCCACCAGCACTCAGGACCATGGCCCTCCCACACAGAAAAATGCAGGCACAGGTAAGAGGGAGCTACAGGAGGCAGAAACGAGCTGGTGGCTGGCAGAGGAGGGTACTTTCCTTGGCCCTGTTGGGGCTGGCACTGCCAGACGTGCAGCATTGAGAGCTCCTGGCAAAGAGGTGTTGCTGCCTTTGCTGCTATCCTTCCTCTGGCCTTGGTTAGTGAGACTGGCTGTGCTCAGGGAGATCAGGCACTTGACTTCAGCAGGTAGAGCCAGCCTATAGGAGCACCTGTAGGGGAGAAGCTGGTCATGCAGGTTCATTGATTAGCAGAAAGTATGTCCAAATATGAATCTGGAGGAAAGCAGGAAAGCTTCTTCCTGTCCAGCTGTCTGTGCCTGGTCAGCGCTGCCAGCAAGGGCTGAGTCTGTGCTGCAGCTGTCTCAGGACTGGTGGGAGATGACATTCCAGGGTGTGTCTGTGGCTGTTTCCAGAGTGCGATGTCCCGGCGGCCGAGTCCAAGGGCAGCGGTGACTTTGAGGGCCAGCCAGCGACATCGGACGCGCAGCTGCTGCAGTCCTCAGCCTCACTGGACAGCAGCTCTGCCCTGCCCAGCACCTCTACCTCCTTTGAGCCCATCAAGCCTGACCCCACAGGAAGTGAGTATGCTCCTTGTTTCATGCGTCACTCCAGACTCCTGCTGCTGGGAGTGAGGGAAAGGCTGCTGGGCCTGGAGGAAGGAGCTGAACTCCATTCTACCTTTGCTGTCAGCCAGAGTCTGCAAAGGATGAGTAGGCATTTCCCTGTGAGGTTGCTAGGAAACCTGGGGTGACTGTGTCTTGTCTAGTGTCCTGCTGCTTTCTGTGATGTCAGTATTAGAAAATCTGCAAGGGACACTCACATGACACATATCTCTGCTATTACCTGTAGGGTTATTCCCTTTCAATCCTTTCTGTAGAGTAAGGTTCTATTGTTGAGACTGCATGAAGCTACAGAATTTTCAGCCACAACTGAGAGCACCTTTGTAACTCAGGAGGAGTTTTCCTATATTAGGAGAGCTCTTGTCTTCATTTTCCTCCTTTACTCAGGAATACTTCAACTGTCTAGTGATCTTGTGTTCTTAGTGATCATGCAACATATATTTGGGGAGCTCCTTGATGTGCTTTAAAAAAGGAACACTGGAGCTTTATGCCAGGAAATGGCAGCCTCATCCAAGGAGGGAGAAGCATCCTCTAGGTAAGCCACACTGCTGGAATGTTTTGAAGCCCAGTTTCTCTGCAGAAACACTCGAGGTTAGGAGGTTATGGTTAGAAGAGGAAATCATATTCAAACGCAGCTCACACAGTGCCTTTTCCACTTCTGCTGCTGGCATGTCTCAGAGAAGCATGAGCTGTCTGTCTGCAGTCATCTCGGTTGTGGATTAGGCCTTGGATGTGAATGTAGGTTATCACTGTGCCTCTCCAAAGGCATGTCCTCATTCTATACAAGGTAATCGAGGCAGTGTACCGAATGAGGTTTACAGACACAGCTGCTGACTGTGATAACAAGTTCATGTCCTAGGGATCCTACAAATTTATTTTAAAGTAGTGGAGCTTAAGTGTTTTGTTGCTTGTCATTGCAGCAGAAATATCTGACATGGAGTCTGGGACCAGAATTTCTGGATGATTTGGGTGTGCAAGGAGCACAGTATGTTTGTGGGTGATTCTGCTGTAAAGCATTTCAAACTCTTCATGTAATGATCCATACCATCTGGTTTGTTGTATTTGCAGTACTGGAACTTCCCAAAGAGCTGTCAGAGATGTTTGATCCAATGAGAGGTACGTTCATTCCCTGACCACAGCTTTATTCTGTCCCATCTATCCACAGAAAAGGGACAGTTTGATTTGCTCCCTTTTGGATTTTGTGGATGTGGTTTTGTAAGGTACTTGTGGTCATTGGTGGCTGCTGGCCCACTGCTTGTAGTTAGGCACTCTTAAAATTACTGGTATCTGTATATATTTTTCTGTCTCCATGTTTCCAACAATCTCTGTTAGATCTTGCCCTGCAGTGCACCAGTGAGGGCTTTCCTGTCCCCATGCCGATGTTAATCTGTGCTTGGCCTTCCCATGCTCCTCCTTCAGTTTGTCAGTACTATTGAAAAGAAAAATCCCTGTTAAGTCTTGCTTCAGCTTTAGCCACCCAAGGCTAATCCAAGTAAATAATCTGGGGAGACAGTATTCTCTCTTCAAAATACTGCTCTGTGGTGGTGGAGGAGCTGGTAATTTTGCAGCAATATGGGAGGGGGATGCTGTTATTTGTATTTAGAGTTCTGACTCTGCCCAAGGAATGTCTGTGGGTTGCTGCCTAATGGTGGGACAGGCTCTGGGTTAAGGGCAGAAGAGGTGAAGGAATTTGATTTGACATAAGCCTAAACTGGGAAACTTTTTATCAGTCTATTGATTTCTCTTCACTGCTGGCAGAATACTTTGTAGCCCCACAGCCAGGCTCTGAATACACCCAAGCACTTCAGTGGTGGTCACAGGAGATGTACAACAGCTGTCCGTAGTTCTGTACTCTAGCAGATGCTTTGTGAAGGTGCTGCCTTTGTGTAAAAATCCCCACAGACCCAAACACAGACACGTGTGAGCCTCCAATCTGTGTGCTTTGAGTCCTGGGCTCCACAGTCAGCCTGGAGAACATCCTTCCTCCTCGCCCAGCACCTCTGCTGCAGATAGTGGATGAAGTTTTGATAATGTCTAAGTACATCTGAAGAGTAAGTTTGAGTTCACAATGTGAGACATAAACTGCTGCATAAACCCCAGCCGTGTAGAAGATCTGACTTACCCAAAGTAACTCTACTGTGTCACTATGTGGACACTATTGTAAAGATGTTTGCTGTCTATGGCAAACTGTGTGGTTTTATGGAGTATTCTTCCCACTTTGGAGGGAGAAGATAAAAGATCCAGGAGCAAAGGACAAAACAGTCAACAGCTACAGCGTCAAAACTCAGGATTGGAAAAGAGCAGCACTACAGAGCTCAGAGGAATGGTCCTTGCAGCACACTCCATGCAGCCTCTCATCCCTCTGTGATCCCAGTAATGTTGCCCTGGCACTGGCAGCTGCTTGAAGGCTGTGCAGTTTAAGCCACAGGAGCTGGAGTTTTCCCATAGTGTTTTGTGCTGGAATTAACTTTTACTACATGGTTTTACCTCTTTTAAGCACAAGCTTCCTTTCACTGCCTGCTGCACATGCTGTGCCTTAGCCAGAGAAGGGATAACAAGGGTGGAATAAGTGGGAAACTTTCAGGAGCAGACCAGGAGAGCAGTGTTTTGCTACCATGCTTGTCTCTTCCCCAGAATGTATGAACTCTGAGCTGCTGGAAGAGCTGATGTCATCTGAAGGTGAGTCTCAGAGTCTCCTGTCACGGTGTGGCCTTCCTGGGAGGAAGACCAGGCTGTGTGATTACCCAGCTGGCAGCCTTGTGACTGCAGACTTGCCCCCATCTTTTCTGGGCTCTGGACACAGACTCTGTCTCGCTGTCCTGCCAGTCCCTAAGAGAGGAGTGAGAGCCAGGAGTCTCTTCAGTTCTGCGAGGCTGATTGAAGCAACCTCAAAGACTATTCCTGTGAGGTGGCTGCGCTGCTCAGTGCCATTGGCAGCTCTCAGCTGGGGTGGGAGTGCTGAGTTTTGTAACCAACCCTGGGCTTCTCTTTCCCCAGTGTTTGCTCCCTTGCTCCGCCTCTCCCCTCCACCTGGAGATCACGACTACATCTATAACTTGGATGAGAGCGAAGGTGTCTGTGACCTCTTTGACGTGCCTGTCCTCAACCTCTGACTTCTCAGTGCGGCTGTGAGCCCCACAAACACGGACTGTTTTGTAACTCTTTGGAAAGTGTCTATTTTTGGATTCCTTTTGTGCTAGAGCTCGATGGCCGAGTAATTCAGAGATGTTCTCAAATGGACTCAGAACCAAGCAATGTGGACTTACAGGCTGGGAGCCTCCCCATAGTTTGCTTCTTCCTCTGGTGCACATGCAAAAGATGCACACAAGCTTTCCCCCTGCATCTCTCCACTGGATCCTGGGCTTCACTTCAAAGGGTCTGTGTTTTGAGTGTTCCCAGTTCACCTGCAGAGTTTGCCCACATGCCTCTCTGAGCTTTCTCCAATCTGCATGCCTTGGTTTTTCCTGCACTCCCAGAGGCACTTTTGTACCTCTTAGGTACCAGCTGCTACAAGGAGTCCCAGTATCGTGGTCAGTTCACAAGTCCAGAGGTTGTTAGTTAGATTTCTCTGTGTTAGTGCTTCGGATTGGGGTAGTTTTATTTCTGAAAGGCATCAAGAGGGGAAAAAAAAAGGCACCAAAGTGTCTAGTTCTTTCAGTGACTTCAGACCAAGCTAGTATGTTTTACAAAAAGCACTTTTTAGCCAGCTGTGCCTCCTAGTGGAATTCAGGAGCTGAGCGCTCCTTGTAGGACCCAGGAACGCTGAGCCTTTCCCTGTTTGTGCATCAGCAGGAATTCGAATCTGCTTTTTCACCAGTCTGCTGATGCACAACCCCAGGGCTCCAGCTCCTAGTCCAGCAGCTGTGCAGTTTCTACAGGGCTAAAGCAGAGGTGCCAGTTTGGTTTTGTTTTTAATTTTTGTTTTTGCCTGTATGAAGAGATGTTTGAAAGGATACGACTGCTCCAGCTGGTACCTGTAAGGTACTCCAGGGACGTCAGAGCCGCTCATATTTGCAAATAGCCGTTTTTTCCAACCATTGCACTTGAACCTGCAACTGTCTGAAAGGTGACCAAGCAGTAACAATTCAGTAGTATTTTACTGTGACAGGTTATGTAGGTGTTGTCAAAATAGTGAGCTTTTTTTACCCCTTTTTCACTCAGGATCAGGTTTTCTGTATATTTGAGTTTGCTCCCCTAGTGCCCATACCCACAATCCCAGTTCCTGATCCTGTGGCAAGTCTTTATCTACTGTGATGCTTTCTCTGCACCATTTTTCTACAATATTTTTTTCATTGCTTTGTAACGGAAGGTCTGTTGCTGGGTTCTTGAGGATCATCAGCTGGTACCAGGCTTGGACCTTGTGCAGTTTAGTTGGAGTTAAAATTCCCTAATGGATTTGTGTTGTATTTTCCAAGCCTCAGCTTTGGGTTGTGGTCAGATCCTGTATTTGAGTGTCTTTAGTTTTGCACATCTTCCTGCCACCATAGTGGAAGCAACTGTCCTGCCTTTCTTGCTCTGCAAACTGCTGAAGAGAGAGCCAGGCCAGGCCATTGATGACTGCTGCAGAGATGGAGCTTCCAGCCATCTACTTAAACAGCTGATGTTTGATTTCTCTGCATAGCTGCTCACTGCCTGTGACCCACACAATCAGCACTAAGGGACATAAAGTCTGAAGAGCCTGCAGAGGTGAGAAGAGTATGTGCTTGAGACCTGTGTCCCTGTTCTGCTTGGGTCTCCTCCACAAGGACTGTTCCTTTCTGCAGTAACAAAAGCACTGGCAGCCTCTTTGGAAAAAGCATGAAGAACTTTGGAGGAGCAATGGGACACTCTAGTTTGGCAGCAAGTATCTGCTGCTGGCAGGACAGCTGAGGTATGAGACCCCACCCTGAGGGTGAACTTCCAGCCTGCATGCAGCCAGTTCCTGAACCTTCCCTGCTCCACGTGGAAGCTGACCGGAATCCCTCGGTCCTCCCTGTTAACAAGGTTCCGTGGCTTTGGTGTAGCTCGAGCTCTTCATGTACTGCCTGGCCCTTGCGTTCCTTCCCAGTGTTCATTTCCACCACCAGTTAGACAACCTCCCAAAAAGAATACCTAGAGAAAAATTTACAGTTGCAAATGAACTTTTGATTCATATATAAAGATTATTTTTATACTTTTTTTTTTTTTGCAAGGAAAGAAAATTGCCTGTGATATTTGTACAGAGTGTTCTCTGACGTGAATAAACAAAAACTTTCCAGAGTTTCTCACCTTGCCGCAGCCTGTGCCTCCTCTCTGCCCTAGCCCAGGGCATGGGGTTCCCTGGAGAGCGGGGTGCCGGGCCTTTTCCCGGCAGGAGGCTGTGTCCTGCTGCCGGAGGTGGGTCCTGCCACACCCGCGTCAGCTCAGGTGAGGGGGCCGGGCCTGCCCGGGGCTGGGGTGGTGGCACAAGGCCTCGGTGCGGCGGCCGGGCTGGGCTCTTGGAGAGGGGAAGCGGCGGCCGCGGCAACAACCCGGAACTGGCGGCGGTGCTGAGCAGCCGCGGGAGCCATGCCGCCGCCCAAGGACGTGGTGAAGATCGCCATCCAGATGGTGGGAGCCATCCCGCAGCTCATCGAGCTCCAGCAGGTACTGTCCAGCACCTCCCCACCCCTCCCCGGGACCCCTATCCCCGCTCACGGCCGGCCTCCCTTTCGCAGACCAAGCCGCTGGCCTCAGTGCTCAAGGACGTCTGTGATGCGTGAGTACCGCACTCGCTGCCTGCCACTGCGCCGTGACAGGCCGTGACAGCCCGTAACCGGGCTGCGGTGGCCCGGTGGCTGCCGGCACCAGCCGAATGGGGCTGTGACCGGCCGCCCGTGGCCGCAGGTGGAGCCTGCCCAACGCCGAGCGCTACGCCCTGCAGTACGCGGACGGTCGGCAGATCTACATCACCGAGTCGGTGAGACATCCCCCAGCCCCCCGGCCCCGTCGCTGCAGTGCCCAGCGGCTCACCGGCTCATATTCTCACAGAACCGCAGGGACATTAAGAATGGGAGCATTCTGCGGTTGACCACCTCTCCGGTACGTCTCTATGGCCCCCTATCTCCTCTCCTGCATGCTCTGGTGAGACATGCCCCTGCAGTGGGGTGGTCTGAGCCCTCTGCCTCTGATTCCCTCGGTGACTTGAGCTCATGATGGCTCTTCTCCGTGCCTCAGACCCAGCATAAATAACATAGGCAGGAGATGTGTCTTCGTTTTCCCTCGCAGAGCTTGGGGGAGTTTGAAGAGAAACTAAATCATCTTGAAATGCTTTGGATGTGTGGGCCAACTCATCAAGTGTTCTTGGTGTCATGCCTGCTTGACCTCCATCCTCAGCTCCACCTGGTCTCTGCTCTGGTGGCTCTGTCTCTTGGTCCAGCTCCTCACTGGAGCTGCTCTAGCCAGAGACTCCTTTCAAAACTTGCACTCCTGCTGTTCCAGCCACCTTCAACTTTCTCACTGTCTTTCAAAGAGCCCCTTTGCCTTGATTCTTTCCTTCCTGGTAGGATCAAGAAGCAGAGCGGTTGTACATTGGGATCCAGAGCAAGAATGTGGATGTGAAGACTGACTCACTGAAGAAGCTTGCAAGCCTCTCCCAGGATGTTACCTTTGCTCAAGAGTTCATCAGCAGGAATGGCTTGAAGCAAATCTACTCTATTGTGGAAGAAGGGAATGAGTGAGTATCAAAACAGAACTTTTCTTGCAGTCTTTGACTTTTCTTCTCCCTTGCTAATGCTGCATGAGCTCCAAGCTGGGTTTTGGAGTAGACTCTTTGTGTTCCTGACTTGTTGATGCCTGTACTGTGGCTGTGTCCCTGCATGCTGGCAGCCAGGAAAAGGTCCCCGCGGATACGCAGTCCTGACTCCTTGTGAATGTGCCCAGACTTGAACCTTCCATCCCTTCACTGGCTGGGTCATCTCTAGCATCATGAGTTTTGCTACCAGAAAACCAATGCTGCTCCTCATTCCTGCCACCCTTAATGATCTCTCTGGCCTGAGGTTTCAGCTGCAAGAGCTCTGCAGGGAGCTCAAGAAAATCCTGGTTGCCAAATACCAGTGCCAGTGTGACTCTTTCAAGATGTGATTGTGCAGCTCCTCTGAGCTCCTGTCACACAGAGAATGTGGAATAATGCAATGCAGCACACATTTCTTGGAAGCAGGGGGAGGGATATGGGGTGGTTCAGTTTTCCTGAGGGCTTGTCTGCTTGATCTTTGTACCGTGGTGATGCAGCTTTCCAACTTCCCATCTTGACTTCCTGGGGAAGTCAGGTTCCTGAAATGACTAAGTGAGAGTCTGTTTTCTTACCCAGCAGTCTCTTTCCTTTCTCCTGCTCACTGCTCTCTTCTCTAGCTGTTTCTAATGTGCCCACCAATGTTCAACTGCACAGACACCACTGTAGAATAGGAGTGGGGTATCTGGAGCCAACCTCTCTGTATTTGTTCATCTGTCCCTCCAGTACAGGGGAGATCCTGGCTCACACCCTGAAAGCCTTCACAGAGCTGATGGAGCATGATTTTGTTTCCTGGGAAAATCTTAGTGCAGTCTTCATCAAGAAGGTAAGAGTCTTCTACAGTCTTCCCAGTTTGTGCCCGTGGGATTCCTTGTTGTCCTGGTGTCCCATGCTCAGTGTGCCATTGACAGGTGGTTTTGTGTCTCATAGATAGTGAGTTACGTCAACATGAATACAGTGGATGCATCTATCCAGCAGCTCTCCTTGTCTGTCTTGGAGAATATGGTGCCTACCAGTCGCCCCCTCTTTGAGCTGGTCAAAAAAGAAGTGACATTGGACCGTCTTCTCACCCACCTGCAAGTGTAAGTGGAGAGGCCAGACTACAATTCGCCCCTGTCTTCAGAGATAGTGACTCTCACATCCTCCTCCTCTTCCTCTTACAGGACAAATGCCCAGCTGCAGCTGAAGGCGATGGCTCTGCTCATTGCGCTGCTGCTGAGTGCATCTGACACTGAGCGGCAGGTGAGGGGCACCAGGCAGGACCCAGCCATGGCAGAGTGATGGCATTGCAGAGTCAGGCACCATAGTGCCTCTGTCACCGGGGTGCTCTGCTGAGAGCCCTCAGCTGTCAGGAGTTTTATCTCACATGACAGAAGTATCACAGTGGGTGGTGGCACAGTGATAGTGACAGCCCATCTCCTGGCACACCTGAGCAGGCAGGGTGGGCCCCCACTGTGATGGGACCTTTGGCAGCTAGGTCTTCTGCAGTGTTTGTGCTCTTTGGGATGGCAGGACTGCAATAAGTGCCCACATGTTTAAAGTCTCATGTCCTCACTCTGCCTCCTCCTTTTTTTTGGGAAAATGGTGGTTTGCTGAGCTGGGGAATGTCTCACAGCCTTTTTTTTTTCCCTAGGACATGATGGACTACCTGAGGGAGAAGAACATCAGGCAGTTTATCCACAAGGTGAGGAGCTGGGGTTGTGCAAGGGTCTGCTCTGTGCTTCATTCTCTGTCCTTCCTCCCCAGTCCCTGTCCCCTAAGCCCCAACCTTTAGTGACCGTGCTTGGCTGGGTTGCCTGTGTGCCCCATACCTCTTCCTTGATACCTTCTGTGGGTGCTGCTCTGCTGGCACCCATGTGCCCAGGGTTGCAGCCCTATCTGCCTGCAGTTCAGTGCACACAGATCTTGCCCAACCCCAAGGGGAGCTTCCCACTTCCCAACACCCCTTTGAGCAGCAGGACCTCCTGAGATTTAGCTGTTCAGTCCTGTGCTTGGACTGGAAGCAGCAGCATGGGAGAACCTTCTGTCTCATGGTCTCCTGTAGAACATCATCCACAGCTCCGAGCCACTGGGAGATGAGATGGCCCATTATCTTTACGTGCTGCAGTCTGTTAGCCTCAACCTGTGTGAGCACCGCATGAAAACCTCCATGGATCCCTACTCACAGGTCTGGGAGCGCTCTCCTTGCAAGTCTGAACCTGATCTCTTCCACCTGTGGAAGCAGTTCACATTTGGGTGAACGCAACACATTTGGGTTTGTCCTGGGAGAACCTGCTCACCAGCATCTCCTCCGCTCTCCCTCCAGGAACAGCGGGATCTCCTCCAGTCCCTGCGCCAAACTGCCTTTGAGTCGGAGAATGAGGCGCCTGCTGGCAACTTCAGCACTGAGCGCCGGCGATCCCTGTGTGCCAAGGAATTCCGCAAGCTGGGCTTCATGGTGTGTCCCCTCTACATCTCCTCCCCACATGGCCTTGATGGCACCTAATGATGGCTCCCCTAAGCCTGGTATCGCTGTTGATGCTGATGGACCACCATGCAGTACCTCCCTTCTGCTCCCTCGGGACTCCTGAACAGCAAGTGCTGCGGAGCTGCTGGGACTCAAAGGCAAACACCATGGCTGTGTTGGGAAGACACTGCTGCTTGAAGAACAAAGCAGCAGCTGCTAAATTGCATCCTTTGTGTCCTTCTAGAACAACAGCAACCCAGCAGAGGATCTCCGCCGTGCCCCACCAGGACTCCTTGCCCTAGACAACATGGTGTATTTCTCCAGGAACACCCCTAATGCCTACAGCAGGGTGGGTGCTGTTCTCTCCCAGGGAACTCCCTGGTTGAGAAGTGCTGGTGGATCTCCACCTTCTTTTCCTTTCTTTGTGATCTGTCCTTGGCCACAGCCAGGCAAGGATGTCCCTTTTGGGCAAGTATCCTACTGTTGCTCTGTTTCAGGTGAAGGCGGGTCCTTCCTGTGGGTAGGAAAAGCCTCAAAAGGCCAGTGCCTCTGAAAGATCCCCATAATTCTTAGGGGTTTGCTCACAGCTTTGTTTCCAGGCCTTGAGCAAACTGGGGCAATTTTAGCAAAACCAGCAGGGCATCAGCCATGCTCCAACCTGCAGTGCCACAAGAGAAGGAGGCTGAGGCTGGATTTTGGGAAGGGTGGATCGCTTGTGTTAGGGATGGCTTTACCTGTTGAGAGATTGACTAGGAATGCAGGAGGAGCATGGCATCTCTGACACCCACTGTTGGGGCAGCCCTCCAAGTCCATGTAACATGAGGTCATGGTCCTCTTCTCCAGTTTGTCCTTGAGAACAGCAGCCGGGAAGACAAACATGAATGTCCCTTTGCTCGAAGCAGCATCCAGCTCACCCTGATCCTCTGCGAGATCCTGCACGTCGGAGAGCCGTGTATGTGTGCCCAGGCTTGTCCTTCTCCCTGCTCTGCTGCCTGGGGGACAAGCTACCAGGGCAGGGGACTGCATCCGTGTGGCCATCAGGCTCTGGCATGGCTGACAGCATGGGAAGGGGATGTAGGACTGGGAAATGCCCAGGTTCCCCTGGACACTGGAATCCCCTGGAAAAACTGGGGAGTCTCGCATCATCTGTCCTTCTCACCACAGGCTCGGAGACGGCTCAAGCCTTTTACCCTATGTTCTTCGGGCAGGATCATTTCTTTGAAGAGCTATTCTGCATCTGCATCCAGCTGGTGAATAAGACCTGGAAGGAGATGAGAGCAACCCAGGAGGACTTTGACAAGGTGAGGGGGGGATGCTTCTTCCCTAGACAGGAGCACAAGTTCAGGGATTTGGGGAGTGTTGTCAGACTGAGGTTTATGTCCTGGGCCTGGCAGGTGATGCAGGTGGTGCGGGAGCAGATCACCAGGACCTTGGCCCTCAAGCCCACATCCCTGGAGCTATTCAAGACCAGAGTGAATACAATGAACTACAGTGAGATCCTGAAACTCCGGCAGACAGAGCGGCTGCACCAGGAGGAAACGCTGGCTGTGCCCGTGCTGTGAGTGGGCTGCGGGCAGGGAGTGGGGCTGTGATGGGGATCTGATGGGGGCGACACTGTAGGGCAGGGTAGGTCAAGCACCTGTTGAAATAGCTGTGCTCCTCTTCTGCTGGCTTTCACCCCAGGGAACTGCGGGAGAAGCTGAAGCCAGAGCTCATGGAGCTGATCCAACAGCAGCGTCTGCTGCATCTCTGTGAAGGAACCCTCTTCCGCAAGATCAGCAGCCGCCGCAGGCAGGGTGGGTGCCAGACCCCTGCTCTGGGGTGGGGGGCCTGGGAGGGGGGCAGAGGCTTGTTCCCATGTCCCCTACCACCAGGGAGGTCCCAGTTAATCTGTGGGACTAGCATGCATGACTCCCTAGACAGCTGGTGTGGGCTAACCCATGGGCTGGGAGAAATGGGGAGTGCTGATAAGGGGGCAGCTCCATCCCCCTTGGAAAGAGCATCTCTGCAGGGGAAGGCTGAGCATTTCCCATGGCTCTTCTGCTGCAGACAAGTTGTGGTACTGCCGTCTGTCCCCCAACCACAAGGTGCTGCACTATGGGGACGTGGAGGAGGGAGTGCAGTCTCCCCCCATCGAGAGCCTGCTGGAAAAAAGTAGGTGGTGGAGAGAAAGAGAGGGTGGGAAGGAGGGAGGGCAGCCCTCTGATAAATCCCCAGGTTAAGACTGCCTTAAGGTGGGAATCGCCCCTCTACCTGGCTGCTGCATGGCTGTCCCAGTGTCTGCTGGTATTGTGGGACTGGGAGCTGTGGGAGTTCAAGCTGGGGCAGACTGGCTTCTCAAAGGGCACTGCAGAGTGGCTTGAGCCCCATGCCCCAAGCTGTGGATGGCTGTGAGTCCCCACACTTGGGTTGTGCTAGGCTCTGTGCACTGGGGATCTGAAGGAGGGGGAGAGGGAGGGGAAGAGGGAGAGGGAGAAAGGGAGAGGAGACGCTCACAGCTCCTCCACTTGCCCCAGTTCCTGTGGCGGACATGAAGATGCTTCTGGTGGGGAAGGAGTGTCCACACACAAAAGAGAAGAGCTCTGGGAAGCAGAACAAGGTCAGCATCCATTCTGTCCAGAGGGCCCAGCATGCTCCCCTCCCCAGCTGGGGACAGTTATTGGGGGTGGGTGGATGGTGCAGATGGAGTGGTTTCATGGACAGAGACCTGTGGGTTTCCTGGAGTGCAAAGGAGGAGGCTGGAGGGGCAGCTCCTGCTCTGAACCCCACCAGGGCTGGGAGGAGTTCAGCTGAGAAGCCGGCTACCCCCTGTGCTATCCCTGCAGGATGTTCTGGAACTGGCCTTCTCCATTGTTCACGATGTGGAGGAATACTGCCTCAACTTCATTGCCCCCACCCGGTATGAGGTGAGCTCCGTGGGTCCACTGGGGAGGCACAGAGATGTCCCTGCCAGGGGACAGCAGGCGGGGGAGTGAGTTGTGTGTGTCCCTGCGAGTGGAAGCCACAGCAGTAGAGAGATGGGCTCTCCGGTTGCCCAGGGCTGGTGCCAGAGATGCCCATGCTCTGCTTCCCCAGTTCTGCCTCTGGACGGATGGGCTGAATGTGCTCCTGGGCAAGGAGATGACAAGTGAGCGAACACAAACAGACCTCGACGTCTTACTGTCCATGGAGCTCAAGCTGCGGCTCCTGGACCTAGAGAACATCAGCATTCCTGACAACCCCCCTCCTATCCCAAAGCCCCCCAGCAACTTAAACTTCTGCTATGACTTCAGCCATGCAGAGCAGTGAGTTCTTCCCTGTACCCTCTCCCCACCCTCTACGCCCATCAAAATCAAACCCCTCCTTCCAGGTTCTTTCGCTCATCTCTGGCCCAGAGGGACAAGCCCAGGTCCTGGCTGGGGGCTTGGTGTCCCACCTTTCCCTCCCTGTGTCCTGCCCTCCTGTGAGATCATGGGAATGAGCCATCGAGCATCAGCCTCCTGTTAAGAGGGGTGACCCAGCTACTCTGCCTCCCTTCCATGGGCAGGTGAGATGAAATACAGACAGCTAAACCCTTGTGTGGTGGCACTGATTCCCCCACACTGCAACTAGGCTTTGGGCAGAGAGAGAAAGGATGTGGACAGGAATAAAGGTACAGGCAGCCCTGGGATAGCTGGAGGGGGAGTAACACTACAAAGGTACAAATCTGCACTGCCTCACTTTTGCCATCAGTGTAGGGGATCCTTTCTGGACAACAAAGTGGTTAGAAAAAGGATAGAATACAGCTTTCCATTAAGTTTGTCAAGCAGATGGCATCTCCAGAGCACAATGTGCCTACCCTGTCAGGTGTTTTTCTGTAGTGTCCTGGAATGGGGGTGTTTGAGGTACAAGCCCCCTTTTCCCAGCACCATTCAGCTGGGCCTGGTGTGATGAGACCCTGGTCTGCCCACCGTGCCAATCCTGGTGCCTTCCCCCGCCCCAGGCGGATACTTGCACACTTCAGCCATGCTGCTGCACTACTGCACCATGACAAGCTACCTCCTCCCTAGCCCTCACAGCTCCCACTCCAGTGCCCTGCACCTATTCGTGCCTGCAGCTTCTCCCAAGGGTGTTGTGCTAACAGCCACAGGTCGGCAGGGATCCAACCGTGCCTCTGCCTCCTGTATATTGGGACAATAAACACTTGTGGAGAACTTGAAGCCGTGTCCTTTCCAAAGGTTTGGGGAAGGGCTCAGACTGACTGAGGGCCAAAAGGGGTCAGAGTGGGTAAGGCTGGGATGGCAACACTGTGGGAGCTGGGCATGAAGAAGCTGGGAGGATGGCTGGCAAGATCTTGTTCCTGCTGTTGAGGTCAGCAGGCTCAGAGTCAAGATACCTACAGCTAAGACTACAGCTAAGGCCATTTCCAGCCTGGGAAGACTTGGGAGCACTGTAGATGGTCCCACTCACATGCTGGACAGTCTCAGCTCCCACAAGCAAAGCAGTGCCTCTGGGGCTTGCCGCTTGGAGAGCAGCATCCCAGCCCTACAGAGGCTGTTACACAGGAAGATGAGGCTGGTGAAGGCAGTGTCTGTGAGGCTGTTGCCCTGCAGGGCCGGGCTCTGCAGCCCCAGCTCTCACCTCATGTGTCAGACCATCTCCTGGGAGCCAGCCAAGCTATGGAGGCTCCAGGCCAGGCTCCCAATGGCTGTGCTGGACCCCAGCACAGCTGCAGTGCTGTGCGAGAGCTTCTCCAAGAGCCAAGGGGAGGTGATGGGCACAGGCAGGCCAAGGGGCTGTAAGGGATGATGAAACGGGAAGCAGAGAAACCCCCTGAGGACTGGTGTCTGTGTGTGTGTGTGTGTGCGCGCGTGCGTGCGTGTGTGCGTGTGTGTGCGCGCGTGTGTGTATCCCCAGGCCCACAGAGGGGACCATGAGTCTGGGGTCTTCAGTACAAGAGAAACACGGAGCTCCCAAAGTAGGTCCAGTGGAGGGTAACAGAGACGATTAAGAGTCTGGAGCATGTCTCTTACAAGGAAAGTCTGAGGGAGCTGGAGCTGTTCAGCCTTGAGAAGTTATCACTGAGAGGGGACCTCATCAATGTCTGTCAGTATCTGCAGGGAGGTGTCAGAGGATGGACCAGCCTCTGCTCAGTGGTGCCCAGGACAAGAGGCCAGGGGCAGAAGCTGATGCATGGGAAGTTCCACCTGAACATGAGGAAGAACTTCTTTGCTGGGCGGGTGATCACGCACTGGAATTGTTTGCCCCGAGAGGGTGTGAAGTCTCTCTCACTGGAGATATTCAAAACCCAGCCGGACACAATCCTGTGCCGTGTTCTGGTTAACCCTGCTTGAACACATAGGTTGAACCATAACACAGCTTTCGCCCCCACTATTCTGGGATTCTGTGGGC
Organism: Dasyornis broadbenti; assembly: GCA_013397935.1. Classification (NCBI taxonomy): domain Eukaryota; kingdom Metazoa; phylum Chordata; class Aves; order Passeriformes; family Dasyornithidae; genus Dasyornis; species Dasyornis broadbenti. The sequence continues at coordinate 127,365 of VZRN01000078.1, forward strand.
GGACCCCAGGGCAGGGCCGGCCCCCGGCTCTGCTCCGCCGCTTCCGTCGCGTCACGTCCGCGGGAAGCGGAGCGCGGAGCCGGCGCGGCCATGGCGGTGAGTGCGGGGCCGGGGTTGCGGGGACCGGGGCTTCAGGGAGACGCTGACCGCCTCTCTTGGCTCCGCAGCCCAAGGGGAAGGCAGGCACCAAGGGCAAGAAGCAGATCTTCGAGGAGAACAGGGAGACGCTGCGCTTCTACCTCCGCATCATCCTGGGAGCCTCCGTGAGTGCGGCCGGCAGGGCCCGGCGGGGCGCGGGGCCGGACCGGGGCGGGAGCGGGCAGACGAGGAAAGCCGTGCCGTGCTCTCTCCGCAGGCCATCTACGCCGTGGTGAACCTGGTCATCTTCTACTCCGCCGCCTCCGCCTGGACTTGGGTGAGCGCCAGCCACTGTCTTCTGCCCCGACGGGGACACCTGGGCCCGGGTTCGTTCATAGCCCCCGGGCCCCCGGGGTCGTGACCATCGCGGCTGACAGCGGTTTCGTTGTTGCAGGTCGCGTTCGTCTTCAGTTTGGTGGTCTACGGCACCAGCTACCAATCCATGAACTCCATGGCAAAGCCATCTTTCACAGATGATGGCAGCCTTGCTGACGGGGGAATTGACCTGAATATGGAGCAGGGGATGGCAGAGTGAGTGTCCACACCCGCACGAGTCCAGGTGAGCAGGACCTGCTGCCTGAGCGTGCACGCAGAGCCAGGAGAGGCCCCCGAGGAGAAGGCTGGGTCTCAGCTTCCTCCTCAGCTTGCCCACTGGCATGGGTATGAGGGGAGCTGGAAGTCTGTAGCCATTTTTTCTGAGAGTGTATCTTAACTGTCCTTATTACCTGATAATTTGGTTTGGTGTGCCCCAGTCAGAAGCTACCACGTGGGTGTGTCAGCCTGGCACGGTCACTGTCCATAGGGCTGAGCTGCAGAGGTAAGAGATCACAAAGTTCAGCAGGAGCAGTTACAGCCATCTTTCAGTTAACAAACAGCACTGACACTGTGCATGCTGCTGCAGCACACAGTGATATGCATTTTCTTTTTAAACCAGCACTGCAGGTAGTGCTTGACAGAATGGAAGGGCATGTGCTGCCAGTTACCCCATCCTGGCTGCAAACTGGCCATATCTTGAAATGCTCTACATATTAAAAATTCTTCCCTCTGTCTCAGCCAGTTCCTATCACCTCCTCAGCCATTTCTGTCCCCCAGGCTTGTGCATTCTTCATGTCTCTCTGCAGACAGCATGGGGTGTCTGCCTGTTCAGTGTTCTTGGTGCCACTGTCTTTTCCTTAGCCAAGGAATGCCACAGTATTACAGGAAACACAGCAGTAATTCCTGCAAAGTGCTGCTAAATAAAATAAGGAGTCAGCAGCACTGGTACAGCAGAAATACCTTCTAGATTTACATGTTTTCCAACAGTGAGCCTCAAATTAGTTACAGAAAACTGCCAGGTAGTTGTGGACACATCAGGCTTTCCTCTTTATCCTCCCTACACTCAGCCTCTGCCTGTTGGTGCAACCTCTGCTGGGGATCTTCAGCGTCTGCTCAGTGAGGTACTGGGGTCCTTGGCTCCTTCCTCCCATGTCTTTGGCCCACAGTTCCAGGTTTACTTCTGTCCCTCCCTTGCTGCCAGGCTTTTGAAAGAAGCACAGCAGGGCCTTGTTTCCAGCTGAGCCCTCTGTGTTCCGTCAGGTGTTCTTGTGCTGTCACGGTCATGTATTGATGTATATAATTTTATTAACATAAGTTTTGATTTTTGCCTGGGGTTGTTATGAGCAGGCAGTGGGGAACAGAACTTGCTGTCTCTGCACAGGATGAGCTCTCATCCTGTGTTTGGGTTGGTGGAGTGGTACCTTTTCTGCCTGCAGCAGGAGTGACTCAGATGTCTGGGACAAGAGACTCAGATAAGGGATAAGGTGGCCAGGAGAAGAGGGAGTGTGACCTGTGAGCTGGGTGCTTTACCCCCTCTTCATTCTGTAGTGACTTCATTTCCCTGCTGGTCAGCCAAGTGTTTTTCTCCCATTTTACACTGGTTTGGCTCTCTAGAGTGGAATTGCAAAATATTTTGAATACCTTTTTAGTGAAACACAATGTGGGATGGTCGAGAAGGGAATATACAGAAGTTTGATGTTTGGGGTGTGCTCCTGGGTGTGGGAGATGTCTCTGGGAGTTGTGCAAAGCACTGAGACAGAGAGTGCCTGATAACTGTCCTCTGTGTGTATGATGGTGCTGTTAGGGAAAATGACTGACCAGAGGTAGCACAGGGATCCCAGGACCTGCTGTGAAAAGGTGACAGGCACAGCCATACCACTGCTGCAGTCCTGGTTGCAGGTGTATTTCCCTTGCTACTGAGGCACAGAGGTGTTTCTGCCTGAGCAATGGGGGTAAGGTTTGTGACACATGAAAATGAATTAATGCTTATCTGAGGCATGGGCTATGCAAACCACAGGGGAAGCAGAGCTCTAAAAGCAAAACCTTCAGAGCTGAAGTTCCCATCCTTACCCTGTACCTCTAAATTACCTCTCTGCGGATAACGGAACCACCTTAGGCTAGCAGTTACTTCATAAACAGTGATGTTTTCTTGCCTCTCAGCTGAGCATGCTACAGCTGATTTGGGCTGCTCCTTTGGAGCTGCTTCTGGAACACTGTCAATTTCGTGGCATTTCTCTCATGCTGTCTTTCACTGCAATGGATGCTTTGTGTTGCTCTGGGGTTGAGGAAGGCCCATCCTGCTGGTCTCAGGGAGAGCTGGGTTTGGTAGGGGCTCTGCCTTCGCCCCTCTGTGGCCTCTGGTAATGCCAGAGATCACTGAACCCTCAGAGTCTTATGCTAGAGCTGTTGATGGTGGATTCTGCAGTCTTGAGTCAATGTTGTTTATGCCATTGCCTTTGTTTTCTTGTCTCTGTTCTTGGATGTGACTTGAGGGTTTCTTACTCCAGCAGATGATGATTTAACCAGAGTGAGAGTGGGGCTTTTTTCTAAACCTTCATGGCACTCCCCGAGGCTTGTGTTGAAAAACTAATACCTGTTTACCTCTCCTGGGTGTCAGATCCCCTGAGGGTGGTGGTTGAGGTGTGGGCAGCTTGTTCCCCTCCATAGCTGCTCCCAGCTCTGCCTCAGGTGGTGTGGAAGAGCCAGTCAGATCAGCAGGAGGGGAGGAGGAGCCGTCTGTTGCTGTAGCTCAGCTTTCGGTGTGCTTGTCCTTTGGTGACCCCGAGTGTGTCTGTCAGCCTGTGAAATGGCATGGGGAAGATTCATGGCTCCCTTCAGCACAGCCAGTCATGAGCAGTTACACTTGATGTCATGATAGATGTCAAATCAGTGGGTGCTGGCTGCTGTTTCAGCTGTGGGGATGGGGAGTGGTTTTGTTGCTGATTTCCATCCCCCAGCAATTCCTCAGCTTTCTCTTTTTTTCAGAGGGAGCTCATCTCTTTAATTCATCAGAGTATTTTGCTGTTGTTTGTTTACTGCTCTGATTCTTCTAGATAACTGGTGTGTCTAAGCAGGGCTGCAGGGACAGTCCTTGGGTTGGGCAGGGTTGCTCCCTGGAGGCAGTGCAGACTGTGCTGGCAGAGGAGCTGCCGTGTTTGGCAGGGGCTGGAATGAAAGCTTAATGCTTTGCTTTTCTTCCCTCAGGCATCTCAAGGATGTGATCCTGCTGACAGCTATAGTCCAAGTGCTGAGCTGCTTCTCACTTTATGTTTGGTACTTCTGGCTCTTGGTAAGCCCCAGCCCCTGCTGTTTTCTATCTTGTTCTGCATTGTTGCTGTCTTTCCCTGTCTTTAGGACTGAGGACATTATTTATCCATTTCATTTCAGTGTCCTGTTCCAGGCCCGAACTATTTTTTCATATGTTTTTTCATCTCCTTGTCAAATCTTGTTAAAAATGAGGCCACACAAGGCAAAGAAGTCCTGATCCCTCTGAGTCAGCCACGCAAAAACCAGGCTGGCCTTTATCTTTCCCTCTGGTCCTATGAAAGGGCAACAAGCATCATGAGGCAGATCAAAGCTGTCTTGGTGCACAGAGCTTTTCTGTGTCTGTAACAAACAGTGTTTCTTCTTGTTTGGCTTTTTCAGCCATTCAGCATGGATCAAGGCTGGGATCTGCTGGACACTTTGCCTCCGAGTAGATAAAATGCTATAGGCTTTCGTTCCCCTTAACACACCAAACTCTTTCTGCTCCTGAAACATTTGTCATGTGCCTCCAGCTAAAACTGCTTGTGCAGGAGAAAAAAATCTCCATTTAGTTAAAAAATCTCACAGTCGCTTTGAGGCTATCCCACAAAGGTACAGAAGGCAATTGTGGGAGCATGGAAAGTTATCTCAGTTCAGTCCTTGATCTTATTTCAGTCCTCACCCACAAATGCCTCCCTAGCTGGCCTGACAGAGGGCAGCCTAGACTCGGCTGTCCCCTGGAGACCATCTGGATTGCTTTTTTTATAAATTCAGAGAAATGGAGGTGTGTTTTCTGAAGGACGGAGAGGCGGAATGTCTGGACAGTTGGATCCCTCTGGGTAATGCAGACCTGATGCTGGGATTTCCGTGTAGGAAGCCTGAGCACTGTATACATATGCAAGTTCCTCAACCATGAAATGGTATCAGGCCATTCATTTTGGACACCCGCCACTGCCTTTGATTTCCGGGCATCCTGAGATGCCTCAGATCCAGCTGTTTTGTCTCCCTCAGAAGGACCAGGTGTCCTGGCCATAGCAACCACCCGCCAGTGCTGTCCCCAAAGTGACCGAGTTTGTGCCACGTGTGTTTTGCAGGCCCCAGGGCGCGCTCTCTACCTCCTGTGGGTGAACATCCTGGGGCCCTGGTTTACGGCTGAGTCCTCGCCTGCCGCTCAGGAGCCAAACGAGAAGAAGCAGCGCCGACAGGAACGCCGACAGATGAAACGCTTCTAGCCCTGGCTGGGGATAGATCAACACCCTCTCCCATCTCCATGCTGTTCTTTCATCAGGGATGCGACCAAAACCAATCTGAAACCACCACAGTAGCTCTGTTGCCCTCTGTCACTGCTGCCATTCTGCCAGAAGGGCTGCAAGAGACTTCCCCTGGTTGAGTCTTAGTGTGGGCCAAGGCCTTGCTCCTTGGGCTGACAAGGGGGTGATACTGGGATGTGTGTAAATACCTTTTTAAAGCAGCGCTGTATTGTGTTCAGGGTTGGGGAGTGCGATGTTGGAGGAAATAGTACATTAAAGAGCAGAGTCTTAATTGACTGTGCTGGCAGTGGGTTCGTGCAGGGGAGCTGTGAAAAATGCCAGCATGTTCTTGGAGACCTGGACCAGAGTGGAGCAGAATCCACAGAGAGAAGTGCTATCCTCCCTTTCCCAAGCTTGGCCTGTGCTGCCCTGCCTGCCACAGCCTCTGCACCCTGCAGAGAAACTGCAGCTGCCCTGCAGGATCAGGAGTGAGGGGCAGCTGGGGATGCTGCGAACAGGGCTTGCAGCCAAACTTGGAGCTTTTGGGACTGAGCCTAAGCTCTCTGGAGCCACAGACTGACCTGTGCTACCTTTGCAGGAGCTCAGTGTGATGTGAAATAAGAAGCTGTGGGGTTTATTTGGTTTGGGTTTTTTTTTTTTTAAGAGGATACTCCCAGGGGTGCCATAAGTGCTGCAGAGCTCATGTGTTAGATACCAGGAACAGCTCAGGGCAGTTTTTACTTTTGCCTACTTTGATTTACTGATGTTGTCCCTCCCCAGAATGTTGTTTTTCACACTCCATGCCCCCTTCCAGCCCCTGACGCACGAGCTCAGACCATGCAGCTTTGCCTATGCCAGCAAGAGGCACAGTGGGTGTTCACAGTGGTGCCAGGCTGGTATTTGATGCTATCCACAACCTTTTGTCCACACGTCCTTTCCGTTACATCACCTTTATTACACGCTTTTTCCTAACATCAAGCCCACTCCCCACCCTGAGTCCTCAAAGCCAGGCAGGGTGGCTGTAGCTGGGGTGCAGAGCTGGGTGGAGATTGGTAATGGAGGATTAAAATCCTTCCTGCTGCTGGTGGGGGACACGAGGGAAGGGGTAGGGAACAGAAAAGGTATCCATGAGGCGATCTGTGGGTGCAGGCCAGCCCTTATTCCCTGCCAGGCACTGCCCAGAGCCCCCTGTCCTGTCTGCTGGCCCCAAGTAGGTGCCCCCCCCCCAGTGCTGGGAGTGCTCCCAGTACCCTACAGCAATCCCCCCCATTGTAACTCCCCCAGCACAGCCTTCTGCACTCAAGAGACCAGCACATTGCCCCAGCTCCACCCTCGCTCACCCTGAACCCTCTTTGGCTCCCCAAAGCCACGCGGAGCTGCACAGCTGTCCCCAAAATACACAGGGACAATGTGGGGGGACACATCAACACAACAACACGGGCCCTCGGCCGCGCTACCCTACACAGCGGTACATGCACAGTGCCCGCCTCGGGCTCTGCCCTCTGCTCCAGCCCCAATAAATACCCAATAAACAGCACCAGTTACACCCTTGGGGTGCTGGTTTGAGGGGTGCTCCTCAGTCAGGAAGCAGCTGCTCCAGCTCCTCCTCGTTCAGGCCATTGGTGGTGACAATGTGATCCAGCTGCTTCATATACCGCTCCAAGTCCTGCATGAAATGGGGGATGCGAGCCTTATCCAAGACCCCAAATTTCTTCAGCCGATTCACATCTTCATAGGAGACCTGTCAGGAAGCACAGAGATGGGGTCAGTCCTCTCTATCCCAAATCCTGGCAGATGCCATGGGGGTATCTGGTCCCCTTGCAGGCCCCCAGGTAACTCCCCCAACTGCCCAAACATCCCTGCTGCCTGTGGGGAGGCAGTGGCAGAGCTGAAGGTGAAGGATTTGCAAGGATTTGTAGTTTTGGTAATTTCGGTCACTGCAAGGACAGGTGACAGCAGGACTGCTGTGGCCAAGGGCCAGAAAGGCTTAACCAGCTGGATTAAGCCTCTTCCCGAAGGTCTCCCACAGAGGATTATGCATTGTCCTGTCCTTCTTTGCATTGTACCCAGCACAGTCTTTCCCTGCTACAGAGAGATCTGTAAGTGCAGGGAAAGGCAAAGAGCTGAAGGGCTGCCATGAAAGGGCTGGTTTTTGGGAAGCCATGAGATCCAGGGAGCCTATGTGAGCTTTGGGATGGGATGGGAGTGGGATCAGCCACTCCCTGCCCCACCCTCACCCTCGCTGTTACCTTTCCAAGTGCAGCCAGCAGTGGGAAGTCTATGGTCTGCCGGTGGCGCAGGATGCGGAGAATCCCGTCCAGGTACACCTGGTCCTTACTGAAACAGCCTGGAACAGCAGAAAAGAACTGGGAGAGGGCACCTGGCTTCCCACCACCCTCCACTTGCCTGAACAGCTGCTGACCACAGTAACCAGAATTAGGGCACTGACCATGAGTGTGCCAAGGCTCAGGACTGCTGGGTCCCAAGGAATGAGCACTGGGGAGGCAGACGGGTGCAGTGAGAGTCACAAACCTCACTGGGATACTTTCATACTTCTTCCCAGTAATTTTTTTAAAGGTAAACCACTGCAAGCATCCAAATGTATCCACAGTAATGCTTGTTTCTCCTCCTTTGCCTGCTGCTTCCCCAAGAGCTTGTGTGAGTTGCTCCCATGGCACAGGGAGGGTGCTGCTGGGGATGGAGAGGGATGCGGGGACTGGCTGCTATGCCTGTGTTGGGAGGAAAGGGTTAAAAGCAGAACACTGATCTGGAGGATTGTAAATTGCTCAAGTGACCTTGCACCTGGGTGTAACTCTGCGTAAGCCTGTGAACAGCAGGGTGGTGATCCTTTGATCTTGTGTTCTCTGCCCAGGTATTGGGTGTTGCTCTGGGGATCTCCCAGTTTGCAAGGTAATGAAAATTAATTTTCTCCTGGTATTCTAACCACGAGTTTGTGGCTGTTCTGTCTGCCTGTGCCAACTCACACTCTATGGGATTAGTGATGCTCAGCCCACACAGCAGCAGAACATAACCACGCTGTTTTTTCTTTAAAAAAAAAACCAAAAAGACAAATACGTAAAATAAATAAATAGAATTCCTCCCAAAATTCAATTCACACCCCCTTGAGTGGTACCTGGCTGTGAGGTGTCCGTCTGGCCCCGTTTTGCCCGCACACAGTACTCCCACCGGACACCAGCATCCTGGACATACTGCTCCAGGTCCTGGAAGAGGGCGGAGAAGGAGAGGCGGCTGGCCCGCTCGATAGTGTAGTAGAGCAGGGCTGCCCGCCACAGGAAGGGCTGCTTGCGGAAGAGGACGCTGTGCAGGCTGGCCAAGCCTTCCTCCGTGGGGTTGGCAGGCTTCAGGCTGTACTGCTTGCGACCCTCGGAGCTATGCCAGGGCTGGCGGGTGTTGTTGACCCCCCGGATGTAGTGGGTGCCTGGGGAGGGGGAACAGGAGTGAGTGTCATCAGCCACAGCTCCAGAAAGCTTGACTCCCACCCCACCATCCCAAGTCGCTGGGGCTGGGGCCAAATCCCAGCACCCATGAGTGCCTGCTCCAGTCTTGGCTGGTGATGATGCCATGGGACATCTGTTTGTTCTGGTGCCCAAGGGGAGGCTAGACATGGATAAACAGGAGGGTGCCCAACACCCCTGCCCTGCACACAGAAAGAGATCCAGGTGGCCTCAGTCCCTTCCAAAACCTGCTCAGGAGTCCCCTCGATGATGCCTCCTTGCAGGACCTGTGGGTACCACCTTGACCCGAGGATGCTCACACCATCCCCCTGTTCTGCCCCACACCCACAGCCACTCCGCTGACCTATCTCATGGCGCAACATCCCCTCCAGCCAGTGCTGCCGGGCTCCGGCCAGGTTGATGGCCAGCGTGGGCCGGCTGTCCTCCACCATCATCACTGCTTGGGACAGGAGGTCATCGGTGAGCTGCACCACCACCTGTAGAAGAAGGAGGCAGCAGCCATCAGCAGGGTTTTGGCTCTCAGCAGAGGCTGAGATGGTGAGAGATGGTCAGAAAAATCCACTGACACCACACAGTTTGGCACTGCTGCACCATCACTGGATTGTGCTGCAGCTTCGCAAAGGAATGACAGACAGCAAGAACTACTGGGGGTGGGGGGGGATAATGAGAAGAGATGATCTCATGCAGGGATGAAGTAGCTCCTTTAATCTTTTTACAGCCAACAAAGCTGAGGAGGCACTGTGGGGGAGCAGGCAGCTCCTGGGAAGCCTCCTCCAGCATCGCTCTGGCTCCAGCATCGCTCTGGCTCCAGCATCGCTCTCCCCAGCTTGTTCCCATGGGCTCCCCAGAATTTTGTGGCCACACAGGATGGACATCCTCTGAAGACCTGCCTGGTGCCCCTTCTGCATTCCCACTGGCAACTTTGGCCATCAAAACAACTCCATTTTGAACACTCGACAGCACCAGCTTTGTAATGACTCTGCACCCCCCAAGAAACATCTCCCAAGGGATCGAAGGCTCTGACTCCATTTTCATGGACTCCTCCACGGATTCTCCCATTTGAGGGTCCAAGACATCAGCAGTGAGGATGGCTCCATGCCAGTCCACCCTCACAGGAGGAACCGTGTGTGCTGGCCACAATTCACAGCAGGGATGGGCATTGCATGTGCAGGCCTACTCAATATTTTTACACAGAAAAAACCTGGTATTTTGAGAAACCTAGCTATCACAGGCGCTGGAGCCAAGAGAGCTGCTATCCATGAGTTAATGTGCCATCCAAGCAGGACTTTCTGACCACCTGACTTCAGATCTGCAACAACTCTAAGCTGCAGCATCCATCACCAGAGGAGATGGTCCCTGGGTGCTCTTGCACTTGAGGTTTGGCAGTGGCAAACTTAAGGATAGCAATCAAAATCCCCTACATACCTATTAACCCTACAAACCATCTATTATTTCACAGCTGACACTTTTCAGGATGAAAACACGTGCATGTGTTACTACAGGACAATTCTCTTAATAAAAAAAAGAGGAGACTGAATTGGTTTGCTTTAAGTCACATTTATTATTGTTATTATTTATTACGAGAGCCAAAAGTGCAGCATAACAGAGTCCACCACTGGGCAAAAAAACAGCATAAAATACTTACAGTGCAACTGCTTACCTGAGTTAAAATATACCAGCATGAAAAGGAATCCCTCCAATGATGAGAAGAGACTTGTCAGTTCACCTCTGCCTCCCTGTGCAGAACCAGTCATCCAGGAGCAACGGAAAGGGAGTCTGGGCAATGCCAGAGGCCACAGCTTCTTACACTGCCCACTGCAGCCCATCTCCTGCTGCAGCAGCCCGTCCTGCTGAGCAGCATCACTTGCCTTATTTTGGGACCCTCCAGCTTAGCAGGTACTGTTACAACCAGGGCTGCAACTCCAGCCAAAACCCTGCTCCTGGAGCAGCAGCACCAGCTCTCCAGGTCTGTGACCTCTCTCATTCTGAGCAGCACCCCCAGTGCATCCTTGTGGTCCATGCTTCTGCTCAGCTTTTGTGATGGAGAAAGAGTTCATCCAAAGGAACCAAGGGAAGGCTTCTGGTGGTTCCCATGGCACAGGGGTATAGGTTCCTGTCTCTTCCCCAGTAACCTGCTGAGGACCTCTGACACTGAGCAAGCAGCTCAGAGGTAGAGGGACACCATTGATGGGATCCCAGGAGATACCAGCTAGCACTCTTTAAGCTAAAAACACTCCACAACCTCAGGGATTGCCATGCAGCACTTACCAGTGGGGCCAAGTGTTTCTTTGCTGCAAGTTGTGAGCCCACTGAAATCCATATGGAAACCTCTGGCAGCATCACATCTGTCCTGAGTCAAAAGAAAAGCAGAACAGCTTTAGGATCTGCAGCTTGGACCCTGACAAAGCAGCTTTTGAGGGCACAAAGTTAATTACAGCATGAACACTTACCCAGGAGAGGGCTGCCTGTGGTGATCCTGCTTTTGCCGATCGGTGCTGGGGACAAAGGGCAGCTGCAGTGGCTGCCAACAGCCTGGCCACGCTGCCTGCCAGGACTGCCTGTGGGCAGGGACGCACCAGCTGCTTGTGCTCTGGGCTAATGCTACCCCCACACGAGTTTCTTCTCTTTTAAGCAAGCCATCACGATTAATACGTATCAGGGAAGCCAAGGGCACAGCAGAACAGAAAGGGCACAGATGGTGAAAGTCAGGAATCAGAGATACAAGTGCAGGGAGGGCGATACACACCTGAAACCACCCAGTTCCCTGACAGGGTGTGAGATTATCAGTGACACAGAAGTTTCAGCAAGTCTTGGTCTTGTACAGGGAGCAAGCTCTGCCACCATTGCTGTATTGAGAGCAAGTGAAACCCTTCTCTCTTCCCTACCCCAGACATATCCAGCAAAATTTCCAAAGGGAAAAAATGCTTTAATTGTTTTAAAAGCACTTATCAAAAGTCCCAGATAAAACAGCCACATATCTCACACACCGATGTGCAGTGACTGAACCCTGCCTTCCCTTGAATCATAGAAAGTCCCGAGTTAGAAAGGACCCACAAGGTTCATTGAGTCCAGCTCCTAATAGCTCTGAGCACAGGGAGAATGACACAGGATTGTAAGGAAGTCAGTTGTACACCAATATGTAAGAAAATCAATGGCTTTCTGCCCAGCCAGAGCTCAATTAATGGAGAAGAGAATAGCTGAATTTAATCAATTAATAAACCTGAGAGACAGAGCTCAACTATCAAGTCATACATGCAGGTCTGTAAGACTGGCAGCTGCTTGGCTGGATATTGGGACTGGTTCTGGGCACTCAAAGGCAGATGAATTGTACAAAAAGATCTGAAGAAACCCCTTCTATCCCAAGCAAACGCTTAGGAGGACCAAGGTGCCAAATCCACATCCCACGGACACCCTCAGCAGGCATCAGGGCAAACCGAGGGTGTTTGAGGAGGAATGTCCTTGGGCAGGTGGGACCTCAGGCGACCACTCTTTTCTGCTTTTGCAGGCATGGAATGTTTTGGGTACCAGTAGGAGAGGTGATGCTTTGGAGAAATGCTCATCAATAACCCTCTTTGGAGACAGAGGTGAAAAATCAGATGTAGGAAATAGAGTCTGGCCAAGAAACAGTGGTGAAGAAGACCCCACACCAGCCAGTGCTGCACAGTCCCTGCCCTGAAGCCAAAAGCCCCAGGGAGCCCTACAAGACAATCCAAGCAAAGCCAGGTCCAGAAATCCTTCTCAAACCTTGAACCTAGGACAGTGCAAGTGCTTTGCCCACACCTTACTGGCAGAAGGGGGGAAAAAAGACTCCTTGATGGCAGCTGCGGGATGCCCCATGCTGGACGCTGCAGGTGGTGCAGAGAAACCAGGTTAAGAGATGGTGAACTTCTCCCCTGGCTCCAACCTACACGGATAGTGTTGAATCTTAAGTATTTCCCAGCCTTAAAACCCAAGCTTGGGGTTTCAAAGCATCATAACACAGCATGTCTTGCAGGACAGCAGGAAACTTCTTCCCCTGGCTTTGCTTTTGGACGTGTAGGTTAAGGCAGCTGTTGGAGAAGTCTGCCCTCCAACTGCCAACAGCAAGAGATGACTTCCTGACAGTAATTGATGCCTCATGCATGCAGCAAAAGGCTCCTGGCATGGCCACGCAGACAAGCAGCAGCTCCTCCGTCTCTCTCAAGCACAGAAGGGAGATACACATGGAAAACATCCCAGGAAGTTTGTGGGTAACCAGCACCCATGCCCTAAAGTCAGGGTATGGTGAAGCTGGAGGTGAAAGGACACCACTGCTCAGAGCAAACAAGTTTCCTCTTTGTAACCAAAACATTTCTTAATCTGAGTCCTTTTTATCAGAAAATAAGTACTTTGCTGTTATTTTACAAGTGATAAAGGAGGGATACGGATTACCTCTCCCACACAGCCTTCCTTCTGCATGTACTTTCGGATCACAGACCAGATCTGGCATTTGCTCAGCAGCCTCCCACCCGTGGCAACCTCAAAGCTCTCATAGGTCCCGTACTTCTCCAGGACAGTACGAATGATCCTGATGGCCTGTGGCACACAGAAAGTACAAACATAAGCACAAGCACCTCCCTGCTAATAAACACACCTTAAAATCCCACATGCAACAAACATAATGAAGATAACCCCTAATTAACACCTATAAAATGAGATGTGATTTTGCAAGATCTAAAAAATCAAGAAGGCTGAGCGGGCTGGAGGTGGCCACCAGGATAGACGGACACTTCACACAATCAGCATGACACACAGCATATTCATTCTGCTTTTCGTCAGCCTTGCAGGCTTCTCTTATGGGAATGGGCCAAAGCAGAAGTGAGATTGCATCATTGCAGCGTGGTTAAATCCATGATTATTTTCAATCTTTTCTGCTTTCAGTTCTCCTTACAAACTCCAGTGTTTGCACAAAGATCTCCAGCTTCCCAGCTTGCTTTTTTCCCCCTGTTTCTTACTACAGTGTTGGATTCCAAGCCTAGCAGTAAGGCTGTGCATCACCCTCTGCAGTGATGCTGCTTCAAACAGGGTCTCAGCACCACCAGCCTGCTGCACACCCAGCAGCCTTCCAATACAAGCATCACGTGCTCCATTACTCCCATTAACATTTATGGAGCATCTATAAAATATGAACATTTATTAGCACATTTCCTCTCCAAAAAGTGTGCTTTCATTCCAGACATTTTCAAGCAATTACTTTCTCCAGTCATTGGAACATATATTAATATATTAATATTATATATTGTATTAGTCCATATTACAAAGCAGATGACTTTCAACCAATTCTGGAGTTTTTCCAGCAGTTTTATTACATCTGCAAACCTGGCTGGGCTGTTGTCAAGCTTCCCAGCCCAGGACCAATTGCTGCCCCTCCCTAAACCCTAAGGTAACCCAGGATCAGGAGATGGGTGCTCACCACCAGTACTGGTACTCAAATCATCCAACACCCCATAAGACAAGGAAATGGCTCAAGTTGTATAGTTGTGCCAGGGGTGGTTTAAGTTAGATATTAGGAAAAATTTCTTCATGGAAAAGGTTGCCAAGCATTGGAACAGGCTGCACAGGGCAGGGGTGGAGTCACCATCCCTGGAGGTATTTAAAAGATGTAGATGTGGCACTTGGACATGTGGTTTAGTGGTGGGATTGGCAGTGCTGAAGTAACAGCTGGACTTGATCTTAAGTGTCTTATCCCACCTAAACAATTCTATGATCCTAAGAGGGGGATTTATGGTCTGCGTCTGCTGAGTAACTTCCTCTATCCCTGCAGTAAGTCCTGATTTTCCTTCCCTGTGCAGTTTTCACACCTGTTTTTTATTCTCCATTCACTTATGGTGTCTTTCCAGAAGAAGTTTTTCTGTTGTCAGTTTTGTTTTCTGGGGGGTTGGGGTGGGTTTTTTCCTTTGTTTGGTGAACAATTAGGCTCATTTTTACAGCACTGCAAGGAACCTCCAGCTGACCACGGCAGAAAAAGGACCTTTCGTCCTCCCACCTCTGCTCAGCCACTTGGTCTCTCTCCTCCCAAGGGACCCAAACTATGGAGCCAAGAGAAACACAGCACAGCTGGTGCCCAGGAGTAAGACAACCAAAGTGCTCCTCCGAGACCTTCAGAGCACATCCTGGCAAGCAAAATTCCTGAGATACCAAGTTTAATGTTCTGAGCATCCCCAAATCATGCACCCACCATATGCAGTGGGATAACAAATCCTCCAGCCCCAGCTCTGTGCTGGTGCCACTCAAATTCATGTAGCAAACCAGGGATATGATATCCAGGGTGATGAGCCTCCATGGGGCTGCAAGAATCCTCCTGGTTTATTTATATTTTTTATTAAAAAAATAAAATACCCCCCCAAGTACATGCAGAGCAGCTGGAAGCAGGGAGCTGATGCTGATTTGTCTGCTTGTGTCCAAAGATGCTGACTTAGCAAAATGTCTAATTTATTTAAGCTTCATGATTAATGAAGGTCTTTGAAAATAAAAGCAGTTTATGGTTAAGAGGTAGTTGGCAAGGAAAAATGCTTTCCAAAACAAAAGAGACTGGAAGGAGGTTACTACAGGGTAAGAGCAAAGGAACAGTGCCATGAATGCTGTCCCATCGGACCACTGCTGGAAAACTTGGAGAAATATTGGCAGACACACTCGACACTTAATATCTCTTGCAAAAGCTTTCAGAATCCGCAGTGGTCACAAACCCTTAATTCCATTCATTCAAAGCACTGCCCAGAGTAAAAATAATCTCAATTATTCATCTTTTACTCTGCTGCAAGTCAACTGCACCAAAAGAGAAAGCATGGGGTGAAAGAGCTCTGAGCAACTCATTTTACTGCACGACTCAGGAAATGAAATACAGGAGGGAAACGCTGAAAGCCAGCGAGGTCTTTGCAGGAGTCAGAGCGTCTCCCCTGCAAGAGCCTCACTGGCACCAGTTTATCTGGGGCAGAGGTATGGCACACACTGGGAATGACAAACTGCTTAGAAAGCTGTTTACAAGAAAGGGCCTGAATCATCTGGATAACAATCCAGGCAGACACATGGGCAGTGATGCGGGAATAAGTAAATATTCACAAAACAATAAATAAATCAGTGGAAAAGTTGTTATTTGAATGAGTAACTCCCAACGGAGAGGTGCAAAGAAACACATCTGGTGTGCCAGTCTGAATTTGGGATAAGAGGGGGTTTTTATCTGTTACCCTGTTTGTGTGGCAGAAAGGATGCTCTTCCCAGAGGCAGGATGCCCACTCCCAAGAGCAAACTGGTTTTGGGGCATGGCCAGGCTTCCAGCTCCAAGCACAGGGTGAAGGGACAGAGCAGATCTACTCCTGCATCTACAAAAGGCTTGTTTGTGGGCAGAGCACCCTGAGAGCACACTCCTGCCTCTTTTGTCCTGTTGACTGACCAGGAGCTGTTTTCTCAGTGCCATCCCCATGGCAGAGAGCAAGTCAGAAATGTTTCAGTAGTGTATAAGCCACGTAAACAGTTAAGCAAAATAATACAGACTCCTTAAGTGGAGTCTACACCAATTAATATCATTACTGACCACGTTTGTTGATGCCTGAAGGATGCTACCACACTGGACAACCTTTAGGCCTTCCAGAAAACAAGCCAGACTTAACCACCAGGTCATTCAGGCTAAGGACTACTTCCCATGAATGTTCCCATACTTCCCATGCTCCTTGGCTGTTATTTCTACAGCAACAAGTGCAAAAACATGCCAGCAAGGTGTCCCTGATGGAGAACAACTCCCAGCATAAGCAGGGGGCAGTTTGATCATAGAAACACAGACTGGTTTGGGTGGAAAGGGATATTTAAGATCATTTAGTTCCAATCCTCCTCCATGGATGGTACACCTTCCACTAGACCAAGTTGCTCAAAGCCCTGTCCAGCGGGTGAATGCTGGTAGCATCATCCAGCACCAGCATGACCCATGTCACCCACGGTGCATGTACCATTCTTGCAGGTAGGTGAGAAACTAAAAACAGGTTTAAGAAAACACAGGGTGAGTGCGCTGAAAGCAGGATACAAAAGGTGTTAAGGGCAGAGGGGTCAGGCAGCAGCTGGGAAGAAAAGCAGATAAGGTTTCACATGGATAAGGGGGAATGGCATTAAATTGACAGAGGGTGGGTTTAAGTGGGACATTAGGAAGAAATTTTTCCCTGTGAGGGTGATGAGGCACTAGCACATATTGCCCTGAGAATGCCCCATCCCTGGAAATGTTCAAGGTCAGGTTGGATGGGACTTGGCGCAAACCTATCTAGTGGAAGATGTCACTGTCCACAGCAGGGTGTGGGGGGTAATTAGATGGTCTTTAAAATCCCTTCTAACTCAAACCACTCCAGAATTTTATGATCATGTACCCGCTCCTGGCCAGCCCCACCACGCAGCAGTCCCACCATGATACATGCCGGTGGCATGTGAATATCCACACTCTCGCAGCAGCCCACGGCCGAGCTGGGGTCCCTCCTTTCTCCTCCTTCTCCTCCTCCTTCTCCCAGGCCGGGCTTCCCTCCCCGGCCCCGTCTCACCTGAGCCACGAAACGGTCGGAGGCTGCCCCGTACTTGTCCAGGACGGCGGCGGGCACTGGCTCCGCGTACTCGAACTGCGGGTCGTAGGCGAAGCTGGCGCGGAAGAACCGCTCCCGCTCCGCCTCCACGTTCCGCGGCCGCAGCGCCACGAGCAGGCAGGGGCTGCGCCGCCCG
>VZRN01000078.1:144740-159219 GCA_013397935.1 Dasyornis broadbenti
CCCACCCCGCCCCAGCGCCCCGAGCACGCGCCGCCGTGAGCCAATCGGCGCCGCGCTCGGCGCGCAGCAGCCAATGGGAGGGGAGGGCTGAGGGAGAGCCCCGCCCCGGCCCGCCCAGCGGCCGCAGAGCCGGGTCCGCGAGCGCTGCTCTCCGCAACGCGGCGTCCGCGCTTTCTCGGCACCGTCACTGGTCCCGGCAGCATCGCCAGGCCCGGACGCCCAACCGCTCCCGGTTGCACAGCTTGTCCCGGCTGCACTGCTGCCTCGGTTGCATGACCAACCCCGGCTGTGTCACCCCATTTGTATTGCAAGCCCCGGCTGTATCGCCAGTCGCAAGCTGCGTCGCCACCCTGTTTGCATCTCCAGCCTTGGTTGCATCGCCACCCGTAGTTGTGTCATCAACCCCAATCGCATCGTTATCCCCCAGTTGCATCACCAGTCCCAGCTGCATTTCCAAGGCCTATTATATTTCCATCCCAGTTGCTCTGTCAGCACCGGTTGCATCATCAAGCTTCAGTAGTATCGCCTACCCTGGTTATGTCATCAACCCCAAGTACATTGTCACCCCCATCATGTTGCCAGCCCTGGTCTCATTACCAGCCCCTATTCCATCATTGACTCCATGTTTTTTCCCAAAGCCCTGTCTCCTGGCGAGCCTGCAGGCAGCAAGCACCTCACTTTTTGGTCATGGCTGGTTTCACCACCCAGCTCTGAAGGACAAGGCAGGCTCAGCGTGCAGAAGCAAAGTGTGTTTATTATTTTGTAAATCTGCTGATTTTGAGTTGGTCTTGCCCAAGGAGCCTAGCTCGCTGCTCCATAAGCCATACCTACTGTGCCACCCCTGTGCTACCTCTGTGACCACCTGGTAACTCAGAGCCTGCTCTTGTTACGTGAGTTGCTCTGTCCCAGGTGAGCAGAAGCTATGACATCTCGGGTCCACAGCCTCTAAAGTGCCTAAAAATGGCTTGCTAGTGGCGAGGGCTTGTGCATACGCTGGAATTCACAAGTGTGATGTTAATGAGCTGACAGCATGGTTAATTATCCACCCACTGGTGGGAAGTGACAAGCCTCTGAAGTAAAATGAATCATCATTCCCAAAAGAAGAACCAGTCAGCGTGGAAGTGGGTGCCAGCCCATCCACCTGAGCTGTTGGTCTTGCTCACTTTCCTTCCAAACTCAGCTCCAAGTCATTTGCTCCCCTGCATGGCAGTTTGTGGTGCCTACCACCATGGAGGGAAGCTGTCCCTCACTCCTTTCAGTTCTTTTTAGGCTCCTTAAGGACCTTGTGTTCACGTAGGATCTTCCCCAACTTCCCAGCTTCTGGGCCGAAATTTGCCTGCCCTGGCTCCCCCTGCTCCTCTTGGCTCCCCAACAGGATTTCGTTGATGTAACTGAGTGTCAGGTTGCTGAAGACCATGTTGAAGTGGTGGGCTCCTCGCAGTTCCTGGACATACACCTTCTGCTTTTGCTGGCTGCGCCATCGCTTGCACAACTCCAAGCTGCGTGTGTTGACACTGTCATCCCCATCACCATAAATTATATCCACGGGATCCTCATAAGGGAAACGCTCATCATAAATGTAAGTCTCTGCGGTGGGAAAGCCTGTGCCATAGAGGCAATATGTGTCCACCCCAGGAGGGGGTAAATCCTTCAGCAAGTCCTTCATGTCCTCCCACATGTACCAGCCATCCTCCAGGTTGACGTCAGTAAAGAAGCGCTGGTAGTCGCGGTAGGTGTAGTTGTAGGAGGGTGTGGAGATGAAAACGTGGCTCTCGGGCCAGGCCAGGGTCGTTGGGAACATCCAGGGGCTGGTGGTGGTCATGCGTTGCTCTTCACGGAGCTTGATGTTGGACATGAGTGGAATGCCCTGTTCATCACCTGCAAGACACACTAGGACCCATCAGAAACAGCACCGCAATGTCCCCTCTGTCACAGACAGAGCCTGTGGGCAGCTGGGCTAGGATCAGCCCTCCCAGAGACTCACCACTGTCTCCTGACCGGTTACAGCTCAGCTCTTCTCCTTACCCCTACCCTACCCATGACCATATATCCTCTCCTTATCCCCCTGGCTGCAGATACCCAGAATAGCTTTCAAACTCTTCTCTCTACATCTCTAGCTGCACAGAGGGGCTGAGTGGAGACAAACCTGGATGTGTCATGGCACAGTCCAACCCAGCCCTGAACTTTCCCTGCAACCCTGTCACCTCCACAACTGCCTGCAGGGACAGGAGTGAGCAGAGCCCAATAGTACGTGGCCAACTTGCATGTTTCCTTCAAGCCTTGGCATTTTTGGTATGTCTGGAGTCCTAAGACCATGGAATGACCTCAGATGACCTTAAAAATATCTCAGGCTCTTGTGGCAACAGAGAAAAGTAGGAGCAGGTGACTTAAGGGCAATGCAAGGGGCCAGATGTTAAAACCTTCAAGCACATGATTTTTGATCTCATGCATTTTTGGACTTGTGACTTGTGTAGATATTCTGAGTATTCTGAGCTGTCAGCATTAGGCAAGTGATTGTGGCTTTCTGGGCTGCAAAGACACTAAACAGGAACTGGGTCCCCCACCTCTTTCACCACTGTCTCCTTTCCCTGCGCACTGCCACCCTTCCTTTTCTGCAGGAGGGAAAGAAAACAAAGAGGTGGCTGCACACACCCACCGGATGCCAGGATACGGAGGGGCTTGACAGAGCCTCCCCAGGGGGCACCCAGGGAGATGAACCCCGCAATGTACTGATCTTTCCAGGCTTGGGTCTGCTGCAGCAGGAAGTAGAGGACATGCAGGTTGCCCATGCTATGCGCGATGAGGAAGACACGTCTCTGGTATTTGTCGTGCATCTCCTCAATCAGCGCCTTCAGGTTCTGGAAGTATTCAGGCTGCTCCTCTGTGGACAAGAGGGGAGCATGATGGTGTGAGGGTCATCCGGCTTCCCTCCCTGCATGGGGGGCCTGGTCACAACCCCCAGACTTACGGGGTCCAACCCTCCAGTCGTAGGGGGCTGCCCGAACTGTCTGGTCCCTCACATAGCCGTTGTTCACCAGGTTCTGCACCAGCGTGTGCAGGTAACCTGCAGACAGAGAGAATAAGTGGGAATTAGGTCTGCAGTCTTCTCTTGTCAAGCTTTTTCCATCCAGATCCTGGTCATGGCCAAAATGTTCTCTGGTAAGCCCTATAGCTCAGTGGCTCCAGCCAGACATAGTGACTCTGTGCACCCCACTGAGTATTGGGGTCAAAGATGGGGTGGTCCCTGCCAGCATTCGACTGGAGAGTGTCCCCAAAGCTAATGTCCCTCACTCCCAGTGCCCTGGGCTCTCTGCAGAACCGGTCCCTGCTGGAGACATGGGGACACCTCCATGGCAGGGAGCATGTGTGATCCCCATGTACCCTGGCCTCTCCTCCTCTCACCTGCCAGCTTGCTCTGATCCAGGTATTCCACAGAATAGGTCTTGCCAAAGCCAGGCACGCGGATGTGCACCCCTGGGGCATTGGACATTTTCCGAGAGGTTCGGTTGTACACCACCCTGTGGGGACAGGACAGGAGGTGGCAGAAGAGCCATTTCCCTCTGGGGGACATGGGGATGGGTGGAGATCACTGGGTAGCAGCTTGGACCTGGCTGTTTTCAAGCCTTGTGTGGATGTGGGGTGCACTGGAGCCCAGACAGTGTCCATACTGCTCACCTGGCATCCCAGGACAGGAGGCTCTGATGGAACCAGCTGCCATAGTCCCCTCACCCTGCAGCCCTGGGCAGGGTAGCAGCATCTCCAGTGAGTGCTCAGGGTGGTCTGGCTGGGCATGAGCACATGGCAGGGACATGGGAAAGGGACAGATGCTCAGAGCAGTAGCCAGCCACTTGTGTTCCCAAACAATCCCATGGTCTTCCCATTTTTTACCATGTGTGCTAGATCATGGCCAGGGGGGGGAGAGGAAAGGGAGATCATTTCCCCAGGGAGCTCCTAGGGCAGGGTTGGATGGTACCTGGTGTTATCGATCCAGCAGTCAACTCCCACTGGCAGGAAGGTGTTGAGGTTGAGCCAGATGGTAAAATAATCCTCTGTTTTGCGATAGCACATCCAGTTCACCACATCTGGCTTGTCCAGCTTTGCTTCCAGCTGGTTCCCAAGACACCCGGGCACTGGAAACACCACAGAGGGAGAACAGAGCCAGTTACAAACCCCATCCCACTGACCCGGTAGGGCTGCTCAACCTGGTGCTTACCCCAGTCCCCAAGCAGTGCTTCCCTGGGATTGCCTGGCTGGGGATGGCTGGGCACCTGCTGGAGCAGCATCACTGGAGAACACCCCACTCCTCACAGAAGAGAGAGTGCTTGGAGCTGAGATGCTGGGTGAGCATGAAAACAGTGCTAAAAATTAATCCCTAGTGGTGCTTTTTCATGGTGTGAGCCCCAGAGCTGTCACACTTGGCTCAAACGTGACTCCCCACCAGCACAAAGTATCCTAGATTATTCCGCCTCCCTGGATGGGTTTCCACCCTCCTCTCCTTGCTGCAGCCTGGGGGAAGAAATCGGTGCTGCTTGGCGCTGCCCTTTCCTAATGCAGCCCTGACAACTCGTCCTGGGGTAGCAGGCAGCTCAGGGATGCAGAGCTCCCAGGGAGATTTTCCTGAACTTTAAACCCTCCATACAGGGTGAACAAGGTTTCTGAAATGGTTCGGTGCTGAGCAGAACTGTACTCTGTGGAAGTTCAGTGGGAATAATGTATGCAGGAAACACAGCACAGTTCTAGTCAAGTTCACTTGTGTGCCCTGGTCTCCCTCAATGGAAGGTGACAGTCGCCAGGGTGTTTGGTCTGCCTCTGGGAGCTTCAGTGTGGTTCCCAGCAGGGATGAGACACCCATCCCAGTGCCACCCTGATATATGATGTGCCTGGGATCAGACACTGTGGAGAGCTTTCCCAGCTGTGTGCAGGAGCCAAGAGCCAGCTCCTGGTGCCAGCACTGACTGTGAGGGTGAGGACAAGAGGTGAATGACTGCAGGGGACAGTGAACCTGGTGGAATGGGAGCACCAAGTGACAAATCCCAAGGCCCCAGCAGGTCCAAGGACTTGCCCGCAATGCATGGCTGGGGCTGGTGTGCATCGTCAATGCCTCGTAGCATGGGAGAAGGTCTGTGGCCTGTCCCCAGGGGTACAGGGAGGGTCTAATCCTGTCTTCAAAGCATCTGGATGGGGATCAGGCAGGCATAAAAGAGCTCTGATAGGGAGTGGGCAGAAGGGATTTCCCTGGTCAGCAAGAGGAGCAGGACCATGAGCTGCTCTGACAGCTCCTGACAGTGCACAGCCAGCACCCCCCTGCCCCTGGCACACAGCCCTGAGCTCTGCCTCCACTTCCAGAGGACATTAGGTAATTATTAAGGGAGTTGTGTGAGGGCAGAGGGGTTATCAGTGGTCCCAAGGGCACTGGGGTTTTCCAGAGCGCCCAGCCCAGGGGGATGGGTTAATTGCGGATGCTGAGCGGCACGAGGGGCAGCCAAGCAGCACGAGGGGCATCTGGGTCTGGCTAAGCGTGGGACATGGCCTGAAGCTGGGACCGGGGACAAAAGGAGGTGCTCCAACCATCGCAGGTAATCCTGGAAAGAGGCACCTGGTGACAGTGACCTGAGTCTTCTGACCAGCCCCAGAACATGGAGGCCTGTGCCCTGATGCCCTTGGGAAGGGAGTTTACAGGGTCAGCCCTTGGCATTGCAGCAGGGAGGGATCTTCTGCTTTTTCTCTTCTCTTCACTTTTTTTAAGAGGAAACTCATCATGATTCAAGAAAAAGGGAGGAAAACCCCAACTCTGCTCAGCAGAGGTTTCATGGCAAAACCTGAGCTCAAGTACCTGGTGATTGCACAGGGGCAAAGGAAGGCAGAGCCATGCAGCACAGAGGTACCAGTTGGTGGTGGCTGCTTTCACCTTCCTGAGATGATGGCCCCACATCTTTAACCTCCCTGTGGCCCTTTTCCTGCTGGCTTGCTCTAGTCAGAGTGGGCACTGGGGGGGATGTGAGATGGATCCTTTTTTGTAGCAGCAGAAGATGACTTAGCCATCACCAGGGAGTGGGAGAAGATGCAGGATGGGGTGGGCTTCAGGAAAGTGAAAAGTGGGGGATGCACCCCACTGCACCAATGGCAGCTACTTTGGGAAGTGGCAAAAGAGGTTGTGCTATAGCCCCCATCCCTCTGCCAGCAGAGTTCCCCAGATTCAAACAAGCCCTGAAACACCCTCTGGGCCAGATGTGAGATATCAGAGACTCGTTTGTTCTCTGGGGTGTCCAACCTGTCCCCTCAGCTCCAAAAAGCACTACCTGGGCATGGCCAGCCTGGTGTCCCTGTCCCAGGAGGGGGCTGAGGAGCAGTGTGACACCCCCACTTGGTGGCTCCAATCCAGACAGCCAAGAACCATCACAGCCAAAACCCACTGAGTCCCAAGCAGCACAGCACCCGAACTTCACTGTCTGCTTTGGGGGGCTGCATGGCACCCAGGTGCCTACCCGTACCCCGCGTGGTGCCCGCGCTGCCATGACCTTACCGAGTACCACGGGCGGTGTGCTGTTGGTCGGGGGAGCTTCTGGGGTGGTGGTGGGTGGAAAGAGGACGTTGAAGAGCCAGAACTGGGACGTGGGCTGCAGGAGCAGCGACAGCGTCAGCAACACAACCCCGGCGCCGCTGCTCCCCATGGCAGGCTCGAGCGGGATCCTCCAGACGGCTCCAAGCCAAACAGCCTTTTATAATTTTTACACAGGTCCAGCCAAGAGGCACCCGGGCTGCAGGGGAGGGGAGAGCTGCAAGGGGCTGGCCATGAGGAGGAGGAGGGACGGGGAGGAACGAAGGACTGGCCTTATGGACAAGCCATGGCCTGTCAAAGCCAGTCCAGCGGTGGCCAGGGGTTCTTTGTGCCCTGAGAACCCTACTTGGGCGTGCTGCACGTTGAGCACAGTGAGGTGCCTCGGTGTCCCTCTGCTGTGTTCTGGGGAGGTGGCTGCCATATCCTTTCCTCTGCACAGTGCTCTGGGGGTAACTCAGGGCTGCTCTTTCCCAGCCTTGGTGAATACAGCCCCTCTCTACTCCTCCTGCGCCTGGCAGGGGATGCTGGTGCTGCCAGCGTGGCCAGGTGGACCCCAGGCATCTTGGAGAAGATAGAGGGGTTGTCATAAGAAAAGAGACATCTGGCCAGCCCCTTGTGCCACATGGCAGTGCCACATTCCCCAGTGCCATCCTGGGCGCTTTCCCTGTCCCATGATCCCCTCCCCAGGCTGCCCCATGCAGAATCCTCCCAGTATCCCCTGGAAGGCCCCCTTAGGGACAGTCCCAGCTGGGAGGAGCCCCTGCAGTTCCCAGCCTCCACAAGCAGGACTCGAGGCAGCCCTGCCTGCACTGGAGACCGGGGACCGTTAGGGACAAGTGATGCTCAGGCTGGAAGGGACCTTGAGGTTCATCTCATTTCAAACCCCTGCCAGGGGCAGGGACGCCTCCCACTGGACCAGGATGCTCCAAGTCCCATCCAACGCAGCCTTCAACACTTCAAGGGATGGGGCATAATCGTACTCTCCTGCTGAAGGGAAGAGATCTTCTTCCCCCCAGGGAAATGCGAGGTGGGATGGGGATGCGTGGGGCTGAAGGGCACTGGTGGGTGGGCTGGCTGACAGGGTGGGTTCCCCGTGAGCCAGAGGCATTCCCTCCTGAAGAATGGGGAGGAAGGACAATAGAACATGTAGGGTGGCACCTTTAGGTGCCCAGCGCGGGCTCTGTGTCTCTGTAACCCAACTCCCCGCAGCCGCCTCCCTCCCTCCTTAACGCGGCTCCTGCAAAAGCGCCGCTGGGACTCGGATTCCAACCGAGGTTGCTGCAGCCACAGCGCAGAGCACGGAGCCCTGTGCGGTCACATCCCCACTGGTGCTCCTGCCCCCGGCGGGTCTCTCCTGCCTCCCTCTGGGAGCGGTGGAGGTTTTACAGCCGCTCCCGCAGCATCCCGCTCCCCTCCCTCCCTGCGCATCCCTACGGCACCGGAGCATCCCAGGGCGCATCCCTGTGCCGGATCAGCGCCCAGGGAGATTCCCAGAACCCGGGTGTTCAGTTTGGAGTGCGCTGGCAGCCTCGTTGGGGTGGCGTGGGTGTGGAAAACATCAAAGTGAGTCCCCATCTTGTCCCTACAATGCTACAGCAAAGCAGGGGTCTCCCTTGCCTGTCACAGACATGTCCCCCAGTGCCCAAATGTGAGCCTGGATAGCTCAGTTGGGAGAGCATCAGACTTTTAATCTGAGGGTCCAGGGTTCAAGCCCCTGTTCAGGCGGTGGCTTTATCATTTAGGAGCCCATGGGCAGGAGCGGCACCTCCTCCTGCCGGTACAGTCCCTCCTGGGACAGCTGAGGTAGGGAAGAAGGAAGAAAGATTGTCTCCTCTGTTCCTTCCCGCAGTGACCGGTGCTCGGCTGCCCAATCTGACTTCAAGCAGTGTTCCCAAATCTTGGGTTCCTGCTGGCAACTGCTTTTTCTGCACTACGAGCACCATGAAGATAGTGGAGGGACTGGAGCATCTCTCTTGGGAGGGAAGCCAGGCTCTGTTCAGTGGTGCCCAGGACGAGAGGCTGTGGGCAGACCCTGGAACACAGGAGGTTCCAGCTGAACATCAGGATACGCTTTTTCACTGGGAGGGTAATGAGTGGAAGTTTCCCAGCAGAGCCCTGCATCACTTTAAGTGAAGATGGTTCATGTGAGAGCAGAGGCTACAGTGACTCGTGGGGCCACCACAGTCGCAATCAAGCCCTGGACTGTACTGTACGTGTATAGACACTTCAGGATATTTTTTTCAAAATAGAAACTCTTGTAACAGAAAATCAAGCAATTTTGGATTAAAAATATCCCCTTTAGAATTTTTAACATTTTTCAACTTGAACATATATCAATTGCTCAAGCATAGTAAATTACTTTTCAGATAAGTTTAGTGGCCTTACGCCTCACACTGACTTTCTGCAGGGAAAACAATCAAGAAAAGAGGAATTGAGAAATTATATATTTCCTTGTGTTTCTGCTTCTCAGCTGGATAGAAGTGGGGCTGGTACTGCTGTTGCTGATGGGCAACTTCTCCAGATGTTTGCCTTCTCTTCCTTCTGTATTATCTTTAGAGGGCAAAAATGCTTTTTGAACTTTCCCTGAGTAAAGCAATATGTGTTTTCAGTAAATGAATGTTGGAGGAATGTGAACTCATTCAAGTAGTGCCTTATAAACTGCAAATCCTAAAAGAAAATGTGAAATGATTTTTTTCTTCATTTCTTGCTCTGGATAAGATACAAAAGAAAATAAATTTATTTTGTGCAATAAAATAAATCTTCCTTTTCCCAAGCACAAGCCCTGCAGACTCCTGAATCCATCTGCCTGAGTGCTGCAGCCTTCTGCTGCTTTCAGATGTCCTCACAGCGGTAAATTGTGACCCACTGCTTGGGTGGTGTCTTCTTCACCACCAGCCTGTGCCACACCTTATGTAACTTCTCTTTTGAAAACTGCCGACCAGACTGAGTTCTGCACGGCTGTCAGGAGAGGGCACCAAGTCCAAGCTAACAGGGTGACACCATTAAGGCTCCAGAAAGATAAAGGAGCAGTTAAGAGGCTTCCCCAGGCTGAAGCCTCTCCTGGTGCATTCAGAAATCTCCACCTACTTATTGGTGCCCGTGAGACCTTGGGTTCCCAGGCCTACAGTTTGTCAGGGTCACCCCTCAGCTCCGGGTGAGTTTTGACTCTGCTGTGAAAGCATTCCTGCAGGAGGTCCTGCAACCCAAATGCTGTTCCCCTGGAGCAGGGAGTGCCTGCAGCAGGGCTTTCATCAGGTTGATCTTCCTTCTTTTGCTCTGGCAGATCCTTCATGCCCTGCGGGGCACGAGCTGAGCAAGCTGCTGCCTCCCACCTCCTCTCACTCTGCAGGGCAGCCACAGCGTCTTCTGGTCCTCTTTCTGCAAAACTGTGAGGATGTGGAATGTGGAAGGCTGGGCAAATTCCTCTAAATTCTCAATTTTGCTGGGAAAATGGAGAGGTTGGAGCACTTTCCCAGAAGCGCTAGAAACCCTGCACAGTGACTACAGGTCGGGAAATCACTGTTGGTGTGAGTCTGATCCATCTTGGACTATTCAAGCTTGTGGCCCCCTCCCAGGGCACAGCATTTTGCAAACCAAACCCCTCACAGCTGCCTCCCTCACAGCTCTTGACAAAAGTTGCTGTGACTCGGATTCGAACCGAGGTTGCTGCGGCCACAACGCAGAGTACTGACCACTATACGATCACAGCAGAAGAGATCCTGCCACCTGCTGGGTCCTGCCACATGTTGGGACCACAGGGAGGAAAGTCCCTGCACTGTCCCCTCCCCCTGGCACGGACACCCAGCACAGCCTGGCCACAAATCCTGTTTAATTAAAGAGGCTACAAATGAACTTGGATGCTGCTGCTTGGAGCCTTGGCAATCTGGAATGGGGCCCTAAGTTGTGCAAAGCTGGCAATGCTGGGATGGCACACAGGAAGTGAGACTGTGCAAAGGACAGTGCTGTTGAGGAGCCTTATGCAGTGGGGCCATCATCCTATAATGCAGCAAAGTCAGGGTTATAATAATTTCAGCTAAATCTAACTGATACAAGAGGTGAGGAAATAATTAACTTTTAAACATCATATGTGATAAAACAAATTTGGGGGATTTCAGTTAAAAATAGAACAAATGGCACAAGGATCTCCATGGGGAGCTGAGTGGTGCTGTGGGAAGGATCCAGAATCCAGTCAGGGAGGTCTGGGTAATCCAGAATGTCCCTGGCCTCTGTCATCCATCATCCCCAGGGTCCCACTGCCACCTCCCTGCCTGATCATGATCCCTCTCTGTGCTTCCTCCCCAATTTCATCTCTTCAAATTGTGCATTGGTGGCTCCAGAGCTGCTTTTGCCGTTCCTGGCTCTAGTGCAGGTTGGGCTCAGTGCTGGTGGAGAAGAAAGGACTCAGTGGGGGTGAAAGCTCCCTGCTCCATATCCTGGGCAGCCCACAGCCCCCTGGGTACTGTCTCACTGCTGCCTCTTCCCCATCCCTCCGTACACCAGGGATATGCAGTGGAAGATCCCTGATGTGCCCATGGACCCCAAGGCCCCCATGTGCCCATTGGGTCCCTCACGCCACTCCATCAGCCTCACAGTGAGTCCCAGAGGACCTGTGGGCGTCTCTGCTCATCGTGGAGCCTCCAGTACCACGTGTGCCCCATGGAAATGTGCACAACAACAGGAGCCTATCCGGCCTCCACACACCAGCTCGAAATAGAGAGCACAGCAGCCAAAAAGAAAGGTAGAGACAAAATTTAACAGGAACACAGAATAGTGTTCCCATCCCTGAGAGGGTTCAAGACTGCACTTACAGACTTCCCATTTGCAGGCTCTGGTCTTCATGGGTATTTTAAACTACTTTGATCTCTTCTGAAGGAACACAGCAGGGCATAAACAAGCCAGGAGGATCCTGGCAGGTTTTGTGTTCCTGACCTATGTGGTAGAGGAGCTAACAATGAGCAGTGTACTCTGCTTGGACTTAGAACTGACAAACAAGGAAGCACTCACTGGGAGGGGTGCCTTAGTCATTGCAAGGTTGTGCTGCCATTCTGAGGGAAAGGTCTGGGATGAGCCCAGGGACAAATTCCTACCAGAATGGTAGCCAGATCCCCAGTTAGAGAAGAACAAATGTTCAAACCAACCTAGCTCAATGATATGCGGAAATAACTGAAAAGGTCTCTCAAAGCACCAGTGAGGACTCTTATGGTGGTAGTTAATAGAAGACCAAGGGAAGGAGGCTCACACAGTGCTACTTATTGTTTGTGGACACTCATTTACTAAGAGACAGGCACAACATGGTGTAGCAGCAAAGGTCCTCACAGCCAGAATCCTGAACCGGCATCTCACCAGGGTATGACCTTCCCTTCCCAATCCAGGAAGGTCCCAGTCTCTTTCTCAGAGATGGAAGACAGCACCTTCAGCATCCCTTGCACACTGGCATCCACTGTCAGGGGAGGCTGTGGGACAGAGGGAGAAACAGTTCTGTATCCAAGGTTGGGCCAGGATCTGCCCTGGAATAGATCATTGCTCCAGGCAAGAAGAGTTCTCAATCACTCATCTCCTTCCCTCCTAGGCTTCCAGGGTATCTTCCCAAGAGCTCTCACACAGCCCAGCATGAGACCCCAGCAAACTCTGTGCTCCGAAATGATGAGGCTCTTCCAGACCATGAGCAGGAGATCTCTTACCTTAAATGATCCTGTGCCCCCCATGTCGGTTTGCACCCAGCCGGGGTGGAGAGCGACACAGAGGATGCCGTGCTCCCGGTACGCCAGGGACTGGCACTTGCTCAGCATGTTCAGAGCAGCCTGTGGGGAGACAGGGAGGGGACAGTGGCAGGAGGGGAAGGGGGGCTGCAAGGCGGCATGTGCAGGTCCCACAGCTATGGCAGGGATAGGGCAGTGGGGGTCACTTCCTGGGGGACAGGACACTGCCTCACTATTCCTGGGTGGATGCCCAGCCTAGTCAAGGTCCCATCCCATCACGTCCCTCTGAGGTAGGACCCAGGGCCAGGCACATAACTGTGCTGTGAGAGGTTAGGGTCAGGAGCTCAGTCATCGTGTAGAGAGGGGCATGGATTGAGGGGGAAGTTGGAAGGCAGCATGATCATTTGGAGGGGAAAATGCCTGGACTCAACCCCTGTGCAATCTAGCAGTACCTTGCTGCAGCGGTATGAGACAACTTGTCCAAAATCCCATAAATAGACATCCTCAATGGAGCCTGCATAGCTGGACATATTGATGATGGCAGCCTTGTTGCAGCTCAGCCCTGAGCCCGGGCTCCCCTGGGCAGCCTTCTTCAGCAAAGGCAGGAATGCCTGCAAGGAGACAGATGGGACAGAAGCACACACAGATGTGGCACACGGCAGGGGAGCAGCTCCTTCCACAGTGGGCAGTGCTGACACCAGCTCTGGGGCATTTTCCCTCCTCTTCTCTGCCAGACTCCAGCTCCTGCTGAGCTCCAGCCCATGGCTGCATGAGCTTCTCATCAACTGAGAGCCTACTGGGCACCAGAGCAGTAACAGGAACCTCTCCTACTGGTGCTTCTCTGATGTCCAGCCTGGGGACATAGGAAGGGATCCTTTTGGAGCTGTGCTGTAGTGCTGGGGACTCACCTGGCCCATCAGCAGGGGTCCAACTGTGTTAGTGGTGTAAACCTCGGTCATATCGTCCAGTGTCTCATTATCAAGGGAAGCTGGCTTTGCCATTCCAGCGTTGTTGATGAGGAGATTCAGCCCAGAGCCCCCCAGGTGCTCCCCAACCTTGGCTGCAGCTGCCTTGATGCTGGTGGGGTTGGCAACTTCTGCAGAGCCAACACAAGGGAGGTCAGTGCCTGTGTCCCCATGGTGGAGTCCCCTCTGTTCCCCCAGAGATAGCAGTGCCCCATGGCCCTGCAGGCACCAGCCCATTGGCACCACTCCCTCCCAGCACGGGACTCCCAGGGTGTGCCCAGCCTGGGCACTCGCCAGAGGAACTGGGGCAAAGGATCACAACCTCGGGGCACCTACCGAGTGGGATGATGATGATGTTGGGGTGCTTGGAGGCCAAATTCTGTAACTCCTGCAAGAGAGGGTGCTGTGTAGGCATGAAGGCTGGAGGGGCTGTGCAGAGGCTCAGCCTTTCCCAGGCAAAGCCCACATTGCTCTGACTCCATTCCTGCACTACCATGTACCCAGCACACTGCTCCATCTGCCCTGAACCCAGTGGAGGGGACCACTCCATGACCAAGTACCACTGTCCCCTCCACACATCCCAGCCACAGCAGCTCCCACAGTGTCCCAGCCCAGCTGACCTGGGCCATGGGTGCCTGGCTGCAGCTCCCACCCCTTGCAAGTCCCCTTCCTGTTCCAATCCTCTGAGTGCTACTGTTCCCCAACACAGCCACTGCCTCCCAACCTGGCCTCACCTGTGCTCGCTGTCCCTTGGGGTCCCGACAGGTGGCAAAGATCCACTGTGGTGGGTTTGGCATCCTCAGGAAATGCTGGACCAACCCTAGGCCGAGGCCCCGGTTGGCCCCAGTCACCAGAACGGAGTGGACACAAAGTCCTGCCATGCTACTTGTCCTGCTCTGCTCCAGCTCTTACTGTTTGCTCAGCTCCCTAATATTTCCTTATAGCATTTTCCATGGACAACTCCACCCACTCAGGATTTACACCAACCCTTGGATTCAGGAGGAGCAACTGCTCCAGCCCTTCAAAGTCCAGGACACAGATCCCAGCTGGGAGGGCTCTTCCAAAGGAAAAAAATCACTTGGCTTTTCGAGGCAAATTCTGCTGTCCTTGGGAAACATGCTCCCATAAGCCAGATGGAGCTGTTGAGGGTGAGGAGGGAAGGAGCAGCATGTGGAAGGGATGTGGGAAGCTCCATGGCTCATGTGGGCTTGACACCTTCACAAGAAGGGCTTCCCTCATTGGACCCACACAGCTCT
>VZRN01000079.1:0-26143 GCA_013397935.1 Dasyornis broadbenti
TTTTTTTTAATGGCTCCCCAGCCTCTCCAGGCTCCTGCTGTGATTCTCCTGGATGCACTGGGAATTTTGGCTATTCCAGGCACCTTTGGTGTCTGCAAGGATGCAGAGGAGGGAGGAAAAGGCAGGCGCAACCCCTTTTGCAGGAGCCTCCGGACAAGCACCGGGAGCTCAGCCGGGTTTTTCTGAAGGCGATTTTGAAAGCTCCAAAGCTCCTCCTCTAAACCGGGATTGAGCTGGGGGTTGGCTCATCCCTGGAGGACGTTCCGTGGAAGAGAGGGAAGAGGTTTGATGTTAAAAAGTGCGCTGGGGGCGCGTGATGGGAACCGGAGTCAATCAGGGCCGTCTGAAGCATCTCCTGCAGACAAACAGGCCCCGAACACCAAACGGCTCCAGCGTGAAGGGAAAAAACCCTCAAACAAGGAATGGTTTGAAACCAGAGCGAGGCGGGGCAAAGGGAGAAGGTTTTTAACGGATCTCCCTCCTCCCCTCTGTTTTCTTGCTGCGTCTCAGGTTTGCTCTCACAGCAGGAAGCTTTGAGGCCTGCACGTAAACAAACCCCGTTTGGTGCTGCCTGATCCCGAGGAAAAGATTTTCTTTCCATGCGTGGAGCCGTGCCGGCTGCTGGCTCTGGGGGTTTCTTTTCCCCGGATGGACAAACCCATCTCAGAATCAGGGAATTGTGAAGGCTGGGAAAGACCTTTCAGATACTCCAGCGTAATCCCGTAACCAACCGTTGGCATCTCTCCTTTTCCTCCGTTCACGTTCCGAAGTTCCACGTTGTGTTCCTACAAACTGCGGGGAATTCCACACAGAATTCCCAGACTCCTTGGAGATGTTATTCCTTTCTGCTGGTTCTGAGCTTTCCACCTGATGGATGGAGGATGATCCTTGGAGAAATGACGGAAATGACCGACCACGGTCACATATCTTCCAAGCTGGAGATTTTCAGTCTCTTCACCTCTTTTTCTTACACATTTCACCCTCTCTGTTGCCCTCTTCTGTGTTTTCTTGCCATTTTATAAAAGTCTTTCTGAGACCAGGAAATCACGATTGCAGACAATATTCCAGAAGGGAAAAACCCCATGGATTTGCACAGTATAATGAGGTTGTTCTCTGTGCTGTTCTCCATTCATTTCTTAGCAGGATCTCCTTCTTTTTTTCTGGTTATAAATTGGGGAAAATCACATTTTTAAATCCATCACTGGATTCGCAAGTGTTCTTCAATCTTCGTTGCTCAGGGCAATGATCACCCAAGGGTGTTGTATCCATTTATTTCTTTCATGGAATCACAGAATCATGGAATGGCTTGGGAGGGAGCTCAAAGCCCATCCACTCCCACCCCTGCCATGGGCAGGGACACCTTCCACTGTCCCAGGCTGCTCCAAGCCCTGTCCAGCCTGGCCTTGGACACGTCCAGGGATCCAGGGGCAGCCACAGCTGCTCTGGGCACCCTGGGCCAGGGCCTCCCCACCCTCCCAGGGAACAATTCCTTCCCAATATCCCATCTATCCCTGCCCTCTGGCACTGGGAAGCCATTCCCTGTGTCCTGTCTCTCCATCCCTTGTCCCCAGTCCCTCTCCAGCTCTCCTGGAGCCCCTTTGGGCACTGGCAGGGGCTCTGAGCTCTCCCTGGAGCCTTCTCTTCTCCAGGTGAGCACCCCCAGCTCTCCCAGCCTGGCTCCAGAGCAGAGTGGCTCCAGCCCTTGGAGCATCTCCGTGGCCTCCTCTGGACTGGCTCCAGCAGCTCCAGCTCCTTCCTGTGCTGGGCCCCAGGGCTGGGGCAGCTCTGCAGGTGGGGTCTCACCTGAGCGGGGCACAGGGACAGAATCCTCACCTGTCAGGGGTTTCAGGGCCAGGGCAGCTCCAGCTCTCCCCTACCAGCACCCAAATCCTTCTCCCAGGGCTGCTCCATCTGCTCATCCCAAGCCTGGATTGATCCCAGGCTTGCCCTGCGTGCAGCACCAGCTCCTGGTCCTGTTCAACCCCATGAAATTCCCATGGGATTCTGGAGCTTGTCCCCATCTTCCGGGGTGGCCCCACCCTTCAGGTTTGGCAGCCTCACAGTCGAGGAGTCGTTTCTCCCTTGAGAAATTTGGGCTGCATCCCTTTTTCCGCTCTGCCCATGTTTGCACCAGCCATGTTTCCACCACCTGCCACACTGGGTTTAGGTTTTTAGGTTTGTAGAGTTTTTTTCTTCCTCCTGTTTGTGAAGAATATAAAGTGTGATTTTTGCCTTTCCCCCCACTTTTCTACTTTGTAACTTTACAGATGTTTTCAGTACACGAAAGTGACACTGTGACAAATTCACTTTTCTTTTTCAGCTCCATCACTTTCCAAAGTTGGGAACGTTTTGAGAAGCTGTGAGTGAAAAAAGGGGAAAAAAGAAAGGAAAGGGCAAAGAAAAAAAATACTGATTTTTCTTGCATTCATCTGTAAAAACAAGGAAGGATAAAACTCCTGTCCCAGCAGAGACTGTGTTTGGAATTTGTGGGGACACACGACCCTCAGAAAAAGCCAGCTGGGGCTGCTGAATGGATCGTGGAATGGTGGAATAGCCTGGTTTGGAAGAGACCTTAAAAACCATCTCATTCCTTGGGCAGCGACACCTTCCACTGTCCCAGGCTGCTCCAAGCCCCATCCAACCTGGCCTTGGACACTTCCAGGGACCCCAATCCCACTCTCCCAGGGAACAATTCCTTCCCAAGATCCCATCTCTCCCTCCCTGTGTCCTGTCCCTCCATCCCCTGTCCAAAGTCTCTCTCCGTGTTTCCTGTCATCCCTTCAGCTCCTGCAGTGCCACAATCAGGTCACCTTGGCGCTTCCCTTTTCCAGGCTGAACAATCCCAGCTCTCTCAGAGCCTCACCCAGCTCCCACATCTCCATCCCCATTTCTGCCGCCGCTCCCCCATCCGTGTCCAGCTCCCAGTGGGGCTCAGCATGGAAGCAGCAGCCAGGAGCTGGGAGATGGAGAGGAGCCTCCCTCATCTCCCTGCTCTTGGCCCTTTCCTGGTGAGCAGAGGCAGCAGGGCCCAGCCACTCCCTCCCAGTTCATTCCCCTGCTCCTTCGAGCATTCCCACTGTTCTGCCCCAGTGCAGGGAAATCATTCCTGACTGGAGCAGATGCTGAACACGCCGTGGGTCAGGAGCCGCTGGGATGGAGTTTAAAGCTCCTTCTCCCTCTGAGCTCCTGGATTTTCCAAGCAGCCCAGGGCAGGGAGCACCAGCCTGGCTGGAGGAGCTGCTGCCTCTCTCCTGGCTGGATGTTCCTGGGTGTTTTCCAGCAGCAACACCTGCCAGAATTCCCACAAACTGGAGAGCGGCGCAGAGCATGGATTTACCTGCCAAGGTATCAGTCCCTGCAGGGCTGTTCCTGCTGCTGGAGGTGTTTGTCTCGTGTTGTGCAGCCTCTCCCTCCTGAAACTCTGCCACTTTGGAGCTGTCACTGCCAATTTTTCCTCCTGCAAACAGCCCCTCTGGCCTGCCTGTCTTCCCTGTCATTCCCATTTCCCCCTCATTTGGCTGCCTGCTGGATCCCTGCACTGGAGGCTCCTGCAAAGAAACCCTTCCCACCCTTCCAGTTTAACAATCCCCCGGGACACGGAGAGGATTCTGCCCGGGTGGCCTTGAGATTTGCTCGTGAATAAATCAGCTCTGCTTTGTGGGACTGAACACATCTGCACGCTCTGGGAACATTCGTAATTCCATTGGAAATGGAATCACGTGGGAGGGATGGGAGGGTGGCTGCTGCCATTGTGGTTTGTTTTCCTCTGTTTCATTAAAATAAATGAAGTTTATGCCACCCTGTCTAAGCTGCTGCCGGCAGTAGGAGTCTCCCTGGCGTTTGGGAAGGTGGTTCCTGGAAAACTCTGCTCCTCCTGGCTCTGCTGGGATCAGCATTTCCATGCCCAGCAGGCAGCTGGAGTAGTGAGAGCTGAAGTTACTCAGGGTTGTAGTTCCTACCAGCTGTAGTTACACCCCTCACACACAGCCCCCCGGGGCCTTCCCCCTCTCTCAGCCTCTGCTTTTCCATTTTTTCCCCTCATGTTTTTTTTTTTTTCCCTGTGCTCTGTGATCAGTCCTGTGTATTCCCTGAGGGCCAGCTTGATGCCAAATCCATCCTGGGCTCTCCCGACTCTTGGTGGCCCTAGAAATGTGGAATTTCGAGACTCCCCAGCAATCCTGGTGAGCAGAGCCTCGCCTGGCCAAGCCCTCAGGCCCTGTTGGCGACTTCCACTCATCCCCTGCAAAAGGAGCCCAGAAGTGGCAGGAAGGGACAGTACCCAGTCACTTTGTCTTCCCGAGAAACTCTTTGCTTTCTGTCCTGCTGGTTTGGATGTCGGGGAGCAGCTGCCGCTGCCCAGGCCTGCTTTGGGCTGAGTTTTGTTTCTGCTTCAGAGACCTGTGAATTGCCCGGAGACCCGGAATTCCCTGGAGTTCCAGGCCAGTGGCCGAAGCTGCAGCAAGGATTTGGCCTTATCATGGAATCACAGAATGTCCTGAGTTGGAGGGGACCCACCAGGATCATGGATCCAGCCCCTGGCCCTGCCCAGACCCCCCAACAATCCCACCCTGGGCATCCCTGGCAGCGCTGTCCAAACGCTCCTGGAGCTCTGGCAGCCTCGGGGCCGTGCCCATTCCCTGAGGAGCCTGGGCAGTGCCCAGCAGCCTCTGGGGGAAGAACCTTTCCCTCATCTCCAGCCTGAGCCTGCCCTGGCCCAGCTCCAGCCGCTCCTGGGCCCTGTCCCTGTCCCAGGGAGCAAAGACTGGAGCTGCCCTCAGGAGGAAGTTGTGCACTGTGATGAGCAATACTCAAAATATTCATTTACAAATTATCTTCCTGCAACTTTATCCTCAATCAAGCCAAAAAATCCCACTGCTGTTTTAACTGTTCATGTCGGGAGCAGCGCCAGCTCCCCGGAAAGGCCGGGGGAAGTTTCACTGCTCATCAAATCCACGAGAGCTCCACCAGAAATCGGCACTGCTGGGTGGGGTCAGACACGCCCATGCATGAGGGGCTTGGATAAAGAACCCACTCCAGGATCAAGGGCTGGAGCATTCCAGAACTGAGGAGACAGCTGGGAAACACTGCCAGGAGTCTGGGGTTCATCCGTGAAGCGAAGCACAAAAGTTTGGGGTTTATCAGTCAAGTGAGCCCCAAAAGTGAAGATAAACCCCGTTTTATTTAGCAAGACCGAAAGGACAGGGTTTGGTTAGAAGTTCACATTTAACTCAAAAAGACAAATTTATCGGGTGGAAAAATTGATGAAAAAGTCGAAGTTTAGATTGTCTGCCCCTTGAAAAAAAAAAAAAAAGTATTTGTTGAGTCACAAAAATCATCTGCTTCTGGTGACTCTCCCGTCACCTTGGGCACGGCCAGCCCCAGGTGTGCTCCCCAAAGTGACATCCCAGTCACAGCCCCGAGCTGGAGAGAAAAACTGCACTGAGCACAGGCTGGTCCCATTCCCATCGTCCATCCTCCCAGCACGGGGGCTGTGGGCTACCTGGAGAAGGAAAGATTGGGAGGATTTTCCCTGGCAAACTATAAAGGCAGTAGATCTTGATTTAGGAGGACGAGAAGGCCTAGAAACAAAGGGAAAACAGGAGTAAATGAAAGCGCAGAGATAATAAATGAAAAGAAACCCAAATAGCAAAGCAAAGCTCACAGCTGTCTGAAAGACAAAGAGCAAACACAGCTGGAATTCGTCAATTGCAAAGAAAGAGAGAATAAAATGACACCAAAAAACCTCCTGCCTGCAGCCCGCTCCAATTTGGGAAAACAGACACATGGGAAGAAATAATTTCAATTAAAGGATGCTGTAGGCTGGCAAAAAAAAATCTGCATTATAGATGTTAAATCCCTTAAAAGTGAGTTAAATCACTGAGTCTGAGATGTAAAAGGAATATTCACTACACATTGTCAGCTTGCTGTCTGGAGGACAGACAGTGGGAGAAAATTGCACAGAGGGCAGTTAAATAGTTTAGGACTAAAAGACTTTAATTGGAACAATTCTGAATCCAGGGAAGAAATAGTCCTGGAGAAGAGGTGCCAAAGAATGATGGAGGATACTGGAAAGTCAAACCCCAGCCATGGGCAGGGACACCTTCCCCTGTCCCAGGCTGCTCCAAGCCCTGTCCAGCCTGGCCTTGGACACTTCCAGGGATCCAGGGGCAGCCACATCTTCCCTGGGAATTCCATCCCAGCCCCTTCCCAACCTCACAGGGAAGGATTTCCTTCCCAAAAATCCAATCTAATCCCACTCTCAGTTTAAATCCATTCCCGGTGTCCCGTCCCTCCAGGCCTTTCTGAAAAGTTCGTTTTGAAACCAATGTTTACTTTGCAAAGCTCATTTTGAAAAACGCCAAAGTCCTGCTCCCTCCTTGGATTCCCACAGCCCTTCCAGGAGGGATCCTCAGCAGCCAAAGGAATGCGACAACCTTGGGATCCCGTGGCTGATCCTGACACAAATGGGCACTTCGGGAATGAGAAAATCACGGATGGGGGAGGGATTTTGGGAATGGGTGCTGGTAAAGGATCTGGAACCCCAGGAAAGGTGAGATCCTGATGCTGACGGCATCAAATGATCCAGGAGAGGAAAACTCATCCCGGCTCAATCTGCCACCAGGGTCTGGATGGGGAAATGCCAGTTGGGGTTTGGCCCAGGCAAAGAGGGAATTCTGCGGCAGAAGGAGCAGGGCCCTGCATTCCAATCCATGCTGAGGGGCTGGAGCTCGCTGTCACTGAGCAGGAAATATTCCTGGAGTCAGTGGATCCAAGGAGATTCGGAGTTTGGGAACAGATGGTCCTGAAATATCAACTCAGAGGGGATGGGAATGGGGGCTGGAATGTGCTAAGGGAGGAAGGTAGTGGGTAAATAGGGGTAAATCCCTGAGTCCTGAGCCCTGCTCATCCCTGGGAATGGCTGGAGCGGGGTTGGGAAAGGCTCAGGGGCTGGGAAATGAGTGGGATCAGAAGGCTGGAACGAGGAGAAGCCTGGAATGATTCTCCATACAGAAAGAAAGGATGTGAGAGGAAAAAAGTGCGGATTTGGGAGAAGGGATAAAGGGAGAAACTGGAAATGAGGCAGCAGGATGGGGGTGCTGGGGGGAGACTCAAAACCTTTGGAAGATAAACTATGGAATCTCCGTCGCTGAAGGCTGCGGAGGCCAAAATGAGGGGGTCCAGACTGACTTCACCCCTATTTTTGGGAGAGATAAAAGGGAGAAAAGTTGATTTTTAGTGCTGAAAGGTCCTTTATTGTCTGGGTGTGCATAAGCAAGGAGGTTTATTAAATACGGACGTCAAATTGTGGCGCTGGAGCCCAGAGGTCACTGGGAGATTCCTGAGCAGAAGCAGCTCCGTGCACAGGATGGAAAACGCATCCCAGCAACCGTTCCTCCAATTGCTCCCTGAGTTTGTAACACCTGTGGAATAAAATCCAGGTCCTAGCTGGATGTTGCCTTTTCCCACTGGATTGTCTCATTCGGTTCCCTTCACATCCTTTCAAAAATGAGTATTTCCCACATTGCCCGTTCTCCTCCCCCTGCTCCTGCCTGTCCGTTCGTCATGATCCACGCTGGCGGATTTTAGATGGACGATCCTGGAACGGCACTCCTTTGTTTACCCACCTCATTACCCACCATCCGAGCTCTCATAACAAATATTTCCCAAGGAATAACTCCATGAAATATTCGCGGATTCTTGGGCTGTTCCACCTTTGTTTGATTGATTAAGTGTGGATCCTGCACCTTCTGCTTCCCTGGAAACTCCAGACACAGGCAGGGTTCTCTTCCCACACAGCCACTCTTCCTTTACCTCAGAGCCACAGCAGGTTTGCTTTTAATCCTATAAAATCATAGAAATCCTTAGGGATGTAAATATCCCATTTAACGAGAGATCAAACCCACTTTTTCATGGAATTCACCCCTTTTCAATGGGAAGTTGTCTGTTTTGTTTTGTTTTTTTTTTCTGGCAGGAATCCTTTCAGGATTTTCCCTCGCTTTGCTTCGCTCTTTCCCCAGAGAGAGGAGATCCCGGGAAATCTGGCACAGTCAAGCTCAGAGGTTTCCAGTGAGTTCTATTCCTGCTTTTCTGCCATTTATCCCATGGAAACAAGGGAAAATTTGATTTTCAAAGGGGTCCATGAGGAACTCTGAGCTGCTGAGGGAGTCAGGCTGAACGACACGGCTCGTACCTTCCTTTGTTCCCTCTGCTGCTTGTCGCGGGATTTCAGGTTCGGGAATCCAGGAAAACCAGCTCCAAGAGGAGCACACAGACACTGGGACAAAACTTTGGGCTGTAAAAGGTGGTTTTGGGCTGCTGGGTCTCAAATTCAGGAAGGACCAGCTCCCTCAATTTGGGGAGCTGGATCACATCCCGACATTTGATGCTTTCCCATGGATTTTGTTGCTTTCTCAGTGGTTTCTCCAGCAGCAGCTCCCTCTGCATCGTCTCAGCTGCCAGGTGGGGTTGTGGCTGGGATGGAATCGGGATGTTATCCCGGGAAAAGTGCTCCTGATCCTGCTGGAAAAGTCACCTCTGCGTGAAGGAGCTCAAAGCCCTCGGAGCTGCTGGACGCTGGAAGGATCCACCGGCATCTGCCCTCTCCTAAT
Source organism: Dasyornis broadbenti (assembly GCA_013397935.1). Taxonomy (NCBI): domain Eukaryota; kingdom Metazoa; phylum Chordata; class Aves; order Passeriformes; family Dasyornithidae; genus Dasyornis; species Dasyornis broadbenti. Next base: position 8,610 of record VZRN01000079.1, read on the forward strand.
CAAGCCCCAGGAGCAGAAGGAGAAGTCTCTGGGAAGGCTGGATTAGGGATCATTTTCTGGGATTTTCTGCCCTCTGAGACAGGATTTTGTTGCCCTCCAGGTTAATTAAATAATGAATAATTTTGCTGCTGGGCTGACTCAAAGCCACCACCAAAGCACAAAATGATGATCCCGGGAAGTTGAGTGCAGCCCTTGGAGCAGGAGGCAGGACAAGCCCGTGGATATCTCCATAATAAATGGGACAACTGAAGACTGGGACATTTATCCCAGAGGGATGAGAAGCTGCAATTCCCTGGAGTCAGGAATGTGCTGACTCTTAGGAGCGGGGTGAGCTTGGCACAGTCGCATTCTGCCCACGTGCAGATCCTGAAACGCTTGGGAAGAAACAACGGGGAAGAGGAGCTTCCCGAGATCCCTGAGCCATCCAGAGTCCAATGCCGGTCATTCCCAATGTGCTCTTTGTGGAGGTCACGCTGCATCCCATGGATAAGTGGAAAATACATTCAAGGTTTTAAATGAAAATTGTCTAAAGAAAACAATTGGCCTTGGAGGCCTCCCACAATCCTTGGAATTTCCTCAGGAAAATCCTGCAGCTTGTCTTGCACACTCTGGCAGAATGAGCAGTGGAGAGGATCTGAAATTTTTCCATTCTTATGGATGATTTAGGATCTCACCACAGGAAATTATGGTGATATTAATAACATTAATTAATAAAATATAGGATCATAAATATTGTAATATTAATCCTTTCAAAGATACCTGGAAATGGAAGCTCCAAGGAAGGAAACTCCAGAAATTTGGTAAATTATTTAATGGGAAAAGCTAAAAAAGGAATGAAGGAGACCAAAACCTTACAAAAAAGGGGCTGTCAAAAAACCTTAATCCAGGAGAAAAAAAAATAATTGTAATGGAAGAAACTTGGGGAATTTTCAGGGACTTGGGAACAAGAAAGGAAACAGATCACGAGCGGCACCTAAATGTGAAAATAAATTATCAGAAGGTCTGAAATGAAATGGAGATGGAAGGCGAAATAAATCTGTGGATTTATTAACCTGTATGAACAGGAAAATGAAATAAATCCTTGGATAATCCTACACAGAGTAAATAATGGATGATACGGAGGAAGCTTATGGATTCCATGCATCCCTCATTTAAAAAGGAAACTTTATCTCTTGGCCAATTATTGATGCAACTAATTCGAGGAGAGGCGGGAAAAAGCCAGGAGCTGAATCCTCAGCCCTTACCTGGGAGAGCACAGGAAGGAAGGGGGAAATCCTGGAGGAGTAGGAGGGAACAACCACGACATCTGCCATGAAAAAGGAATAATTGAGGAGCTGAGGAAATCCAGATGGGTCAGTCCAACCTCAGCACCTGGGAAAACACTGGAATGAGCAGTGGTTTATGAGCACCTGGAGGATAACGAGGGAATGGGCTAAGAGGCCACAGGGATTTGGCAAAAACAATTCCTGTGGGAACAGCCTCGTTCCCTCCCCTCGGCAGGAGATCTGCCCTGCTGGGTGGGGAAGGGGGCAGATGGGATTTTTCCTGGCTCTCACATGGTCCCACATGGCCGAGCTGCAAATCTGGGAAGTCTGAGCTGCTGTGTGGGATGAGCATCCCTGAAAACCTCACCTGGGCACAGCCCTGGGGCGTTCCCGGTCTGCTTTGGAGCTGGTGGCGAACAGGGCCTGTCCGGGGCCAGCAGCTTGGGCTGAAAGCTTTGAGTGAGGAAGGCACCAAAATTCCCGCGAGTCTGGCAGCTCAGGCAGTGCCTGGACAGGTGAGATGGAGCCCTCTTGGAAAACAGAGCGGATTTGGGCTCCTTCCCTTCCCAAATCTTGCAATTCTCAACCCAAGCCTTGCAAATCTCAACCCAGGCCTTGCAATTCCCAACACTTACAACTTAAATTCTCAACCCAGACCTTACAATTCTCAACCCAGGCCTTGCAATTCTCAGCCCAAACCTTGCAATTCTCAACCCAGGCCTTGCAATTCTCAACCCAAAACTTAAAATTCTCAACCCAAACCTTGCAATTCTCAACCCAGGCCTTGCAATTCTCAACCCAAACCTTGCAATTCTCAACCCAAACCTTGCAATTCTCAACCCAAACCTTGCAATTCTCAACCCAGGCCTTGCAATTCCCAACCCAAAATCTACAATTCTCAACCCAGGCCTTGCAATTCTCAACCCAAACCTTGCAATTCTCAACCCCAGGCCTTGCAATTCCCAACCCAGACCTTACCCTGACCTTCCAGAGCCCCCTCAACTCTGCCCCCTCCTCACAGCCATCCCTGGACAGGGATTTTTCAGCATTCCAGGCAGCAGCAGCATCACCAGCGGGAGGGTTTTTGAGCCCAGCAAACACATCCAACATCAGGGAATGTTCAGGGGAATAGTTCCCAGATTTGGGAACAGAAAAACTGAGGGGTGAAATAATCCCAAAACATGATGGGATTTGTATCCAGCTCCAAGGGAATGTCTATCTTGACCCCATGAAGTTCATTCACAATGAAATCCTGTGCAGCTGTTGTCCCCAGATGGCCCATCCCCAAGATAACTCTTAGATAATCCATCAGATTTTCTTCCTTTGCCCTTAGGCAAATGGATTTTCCTGGAAAAATCAGCCTGGGAAGGAGCTGCAGGAATTGTGTGTAGGAAGAGGCATCCCTGACACGTTCCTTCCAAAGCTCCAGTGCTGGAGCTGTCTCACCCTTGTGTCCCCCATTTTTGGGGACACCTCTGTCCCACTGAGGTGCCACCTCTGCCCCTGGTCTCGACAGGAGGCCTTTAAAGCTCGGCCTAAAGTGTGTGCTGGCTGCTCTGGCAGGTGATTGACAGCCTCGGCACCTCATCAGTGTGCCCAAAATGCCCACAAAAATGGGATTTGCACAGCTCCTTATGCTGCTGTCACCTCTGGAGGCTCCTCAGCTTTCCATGGAGTTCACTCCCAGCCCCTCTCGGGAGATCAGAAGGGAGAGAACAGGAATTGTTCTGGGGGTTCTGAGACAAATCCAAACCCTCTTGGAAGATTTCAAAGTGCTCTGGAGGGTGGGATCAGAACTGGACATGATCCCGATGAATTGGAGGCACTACCCAGAGTAAATCCAATCAAATTCCAGCGAGATGGAGGCAAACAGCTCCGTTTGTTGGGATCCAGGCCTGTGAGGCCCCCCCTTGCCAGCAAAGCTGCTTTGAGAATTTTCGCTCCATTCCCCACGCCCAATTTGCTCGTTCCTGCCTTGGGAGGAGTTTGCTGCCCTTGGGGGAGGGATGCTGCACTGTTTGTGGGGCTGCATCGGAGACAACTCTGAGGAAAAGTTCCTCTTCCTTATTTATAAAATGTGAGCTGGGTCCTGCTCCAGCTCCTGCTCTGTTCACAGCCCGGCCCCACGAGCTGCAGCTCAGCCTCGCTGTGGGAGCAGCAGTCGGCAGCAGGGGGAAACAAACGGGCTGCCAGGAACATGGGAGCAGAATTCCCAGTGCTGGAGCCAAGATTCCTGCACATCTGTTTGGGTGAAGGAGAAATCAGATGGGGAAGGGTTGGTGCAGCACAGCCAAACTCAGAGCTGGAGTCGAGCACAAACTCAAAAAGAGCCTTTGCAAAGAACAAACCCAGAATCAGGGTTTGGGTTCAAAGAGACCTTAAAGCCCATCCATTCCCACCCCAGCCATGGGCAGGGACACCTTCCACTGTCCCAGGCTGCTCCAAGCCCTGTCCAGCCTGGCCTTGGACACTGCCAGGGATCCAGGGGCAGCCACAGCTGCTCTGGGCACCCTGGGCCAGGGCCTCCCCACCCTCCCGGGGAACAATTCCATCCCAATATCCCATCTATCACTGCCCTCTGGCACTGGGAAGCCATTCCCTGTGTCCTGTCCCTCCAGGCCGTTGTCCAAAGTCTCTCCCCATGTTTCTTGTCACCCTTTCAGCTCCTGGAATGCCACAACGAGGTCACCTTGGAGCTTCTCTTTTCCAGGCTGAACAACCCCACTTCTCTCACCCAGCTCCCACAATCTCCATTCCCACTTCTGCCACCGTGCCTGGATCCGTGTCCCGCTCCCAGTGGGGCTCAGCATGGAAGCAGCAGCCAGGAGCTGGGAGATGGAGAGGAGATCCCATTCCAGCCTGGAGCCGTTCCCTGTGTCCAGTCACTGCAGCTGCTGAGGAGAAGTGGATGAAGAGCAGCCACAAACCAGAGCTCGGGATGCAGAGCAGGAGGCACTGAAAGATGGGAACTCATCAGCTCAGTGCCGTGCCTTTTCCTGCCTATGGACTTTAATGCTATGCTGGGATCTTGGAGGAGAACCTGGAGAAGAGGTTCCGTGTGGAGAAATCGGTAAAGGAGAGGAATTGCTAGATTTTCCCTTCCAGAAAAACGAAGCGAGGGAAGGCATTCCAGTCTCCCACAATAAATAAATACAGTTGGAAAGAGAGGAATAACCACTTGATCTGCACCTTGTGTAGGGTGAAAGAGCCAAAAATGAACAAGAAAAGAGATTTCAGTAATAAAATAAAAAACCCTTCGGCCTGTCAAGAGAGAGAAGCACAGGGACAATTAAATGGGGAGAGAACCTTATTAATCCATTAATTAAACCTTATTAATGTTAAGGGTTGATCCCTGGCTGTGCCTCAGCCCCAGTGGGGATTCAAGGATTGGCTGAGGCTCCTTTAAGCCTTGTGTCCCACGGTCTGGGCCGTTGCTTTTGTGGCACTGGAAGTTGTGGCCTAAAATCCCAAAAACCCAAAGAAAACAGGGCTTGGGCAACGACAATCTCCCAGCAGGGCGACCTCATCCGGAACCCTGCCGGAAAGGGAGCTTCCAAAAGGTGGGATGAGAATAGAGGAGGCTGCAGGAACAGCAAAAGGGTGAGTGGAGGCTTGGGAAACAGCAAGGTTTTCACGGAGATGAAATCTGGGGACATCGTCTTGAGCAAACTGGAGGACAATTGGGTGTGCTCGGAATCGTGACTCGGCTTGCTCAGAATTAAACTTTATTGACATTTATCAAGACAAGACTAATGAAGAAGATTGGGCAGAAGCAGGGCCTGGCTTTTGTTTGTTTAATTGTAATTGGTTTTTCCAACGGATAATTAACTGTGGAACTCCTTGCTCCAAGACACGGCAGAGTCTGGGAGCTTCTCAAGGGGAGATGGAACAGCGGAGATGTCGACAAGAGGGAGAGGCGGAATGTTTGTTTAGGGGGAGTAAATTATTCCTGCTCGCAAACGAAATTGGCCACGGAGCCCTGTGGGCACGAAAGGGGGAGTTCGGAAGCACGGGACTGAAAATTTGTGTATTCCAGGTGTTTGTTCCAGGTGGTGCTGCCCAGCGTGGCTGGCAGAGGAAGGCACCAGGTGGATCCATGGCATGGGATCATGGAATTGTTGAGTGGTTTGGGTTGGAAGGGATCTCATGGATCATCCCATCCCACCCCCTGCCATGGGCAGGGGCACCTTCCATTGTCCCAGACTGCTCCAAGCCCTGTCCAGCCTGGCCTTGGACACTTCCAGGGATCCAGGGGCAGCCACAGCTTCCATGGGGATCTGTGCCAGGGCCTCCCCACCCTCCCAGGGAGGAATTCCTTCCCAATATCCCATCAAAACCTCCTCGTTTTCAGCTTTAATCCGCTCTGTCCTCTCCGTTGTAGCCGTGTCTCCACAACTCCAGCAGGAACAAAAGCCCTGGGTGAGCTGGAATTTGCCCCTGGCATTTCTGGGCACCCAAGGGAAAACATCTTCAGCTCTTTGGAGCACCAGCCAAGTGCTAAAGTTGGGAATATTTGGGAGTTCAGCCCCATGAGGGATGTCAGGCCAGGCCGGTGTCCCAGACAGCTCAGAGCCTCAGTGAACCATCCAAGGGTGTCTGAGGAAGCTGCTGTGCCCGGAGGCTGCTCCGCGGAGCCTTTTTGAGGGAGAGTTAATGACAACGTTGGAGGAAGTGGAGTGGAACATATGGAATTTCAAAGCTGCATGGAAAAGAACATCAGTGCTTAATGCTGAAATTCAGCTCTTTCGATAAACACCTCTCCATGCACCCGGCACTGCTTTATCTCTGCTTTATCTCTGCCTTATCACCGTGAAATCCCAGCACAGATCAGCTCCAGCCCGATGGCTCGGGGAGGAATTGCTGGGCCGAACCTGATGATAACGAGCGGCTGTGCGATGGGGATGAAACTTCTCCATCTACTGAATATTTATTTCGAATCGCAGCCAGCCAAACCGGCGGGCAAGAGCAACAACACGACACAAACCCTGCCTTTTCAATACTCGAGTTTTATTTTTATTTTAGGTCTTCTTGCCCCGCTAGCAAAGGTCATAAATTATTTAACTGCTGCGGCTCAGCCTTCCCTTTTTTACTGTCTAATAAAATCAGAGAAGTATAAATCTATTTTAGCTCCTTTTTCTCAAATAATTGAGAGGGGTGACAAGCGAAACACGAATTGAAGCAACAATTCAAGGCAGGGTGGCAGCGAGCTGTGAGCACACCAGGAGGTTTCAGTGAAAAGCTTGTACGGAGCGTTTGTGTTTCTTCCTGGCCAAAGACGTCTTGTTGCCTTTTTAAATTTAATAATTTATGGATTCAATGCCTGGATTTTTTGTCTCCTGGCCGCTTGCTGCCTATTAAACACATAATTCAGGGGGTTACATTCTTGTGCTTTGAGCTGCCCGCATTTCAGCCAAATGCTGGGGAAAGCGGCACTGAGAGCTTTGTGGGAATGACTTGGGTTGTGGAATCGTGGGATCAGATCCCTGCCTGATTTCCCTGGGATCGCTTGGCCCGGAGTTTTTAAATAAGCAGCATTTTTTGAGCATGGACCTGTTTCGGTTGGCACTTGGAATTATTAACATTTAACAGCAGCTGCTGCAGGAATAAAAGTGGAAAAGTCAAGGAAGAAGTGGCTACAGGGAAAAAGTCAGCACAAGGGAAAAAAGAGAGGACCAGTGTGGGCAGAGGGTGAGCAGGGATGGGTTTAAGGGTTAGAACCTTTCCAGGAAGGAATTTTCCCTGATATCCAACTTAAACCTCCCCTGGCACAACTTTCACCTTTCCCAAAAAGGAAAAAACCAAACTCCTCTTCTGCCCCAGAAAGTGGGATCTGTAATTCTGTGTCCCACAGGAGATCAGTGGAATCATAGGATCGTGGGATGGTTAAGGCTGGAGAAGACCTGGAAGATCAAGCCCAGCCCTCGAGCCAGCACCACCACGTTCAGCACTGGCCCTTGTCCTCCAGTGCCACATCCGCAGGATTTTGAACACTTCCATGGCTTGGGATCCACCACCTCCCTGGGCAGCTGCGCCAGTGCCTGGCAACTCTTCCAGTGAAGGAATTTTCCCAAAGTCCAACCTGAGCCTCCCCCGGCCCAGCCTGAGGCCGTTCCCTCTCCTCCTGTCCCTGTTCCCGGGGAGCAGAGCCCGACCCCCCCGGCTGCCCCCTCCTGTCAGGAGCTGTGCAGAGCCACAAGGTTCCCCCTGAGCCTCCTCTGCTCCAGCCTGAGCCCTTTCCCAGCTCCCTCAGCCGCTCCTGGGGCTCCAGCCCTTCCCCAGCTCCGTTCCCTTCCCTGGACACCTCCAGCCCCTCCAGGTGTCTCTTGCCACGCTCTTGAACCTTTCCAGGTTTTCCACTCAGGCCCCAGAGCCAAAAGGCTGCAAGGAGCAACTTTTCCCAGCCCCACTCATTTCCCAGCCCTGCTCTGCACAGACTCATTCCGGAAATCCCCACCGAGATTTGCCCTTCCAGCCCTCAATCCCTTCCAGGGCTCCCTCCCATCTCGTTCTCCCAGGACTGATCTCCGTCACTTAAAGAACATAAACGATCAGGGGTTGGTTTAAGCACACAGGAGGAGAGATTTCGGGATAAAAATAGATTTCCTCCTTCCACATGAACTCCTTCAGCTCCCTCATAATTTCTGCCTGAGCGACGTTAACGAGTCCCAGCAGAAACCCCTCCAGAGGATCCCTCTGCAGAGCAGGGAGAGGAATTCAAAGGACACCAAGGGCTCCCTTCCCACCTTTCCCTCCGTCTTTCACAGCTCTATCCGAGCTGGGAATGAGGTAAAGGGATTTAAAAGGAGGAATCACAGGTTAAGCAGGTTCCAAGCAGCACAAAGCCTGGTTTAAGGTGGCTGATGAGAGGCTGGGGCAGAAGGGATTCGTGATTCCATCAGGAACAAAGGGAAAAAATTCAACTCCTCCAGCAGGCTTGGGGAGGGGGGTGGAGCAGCTAAAAAAAAAAAGATCCTTAAAATACAGAAAATGGATCTGGAATGGCAGGGCCTCCAAAAATGACAGAAGGGAGCTGAGGGTGGAAGGAAAATGTGCTTTTGTGCAAAGATGGAACTCGGTGTTAATTGCTGGCTCAGGCAGGAAAAATTCAGCTGCACCCCCAGAAGGAGCCCCCAGAGACAAAGGGGCGGGGGCAGCTCAAAGAACCCCCTGCGCCAGCTGGCCCTGGCCACCAAAGGGGCCAGCAGGCCATCAAAGGGGCCAGCAGGCCTTCAAATGGGTCAGCAGGCCTTCAAATGGGCCACCAGGCTATCTAAGGAGCCAGCAGGCCATCAAAGGGGCCAGCAGGCCATTGAAGGAGCCACCAGCCCATCTAAGGAGTCACCAGCCCAGCAAAGAAGCCACCAGGTCATCTAAGGAGCTACCAGACCCTCTAAGGAGCCACCAGCCCATCCAAGGAGCCACTGGCCCATCCAAGGAGCCACCAGCCCATCAAAGAAGCCAACAGTATGTCAAAGGAGCCACCGGCCCCTCTAAGGTCTTACCGGCCCATTGAAGGAGCCACCAGCCCACCTAAGGAACCAGTGGGCTCTCAAAGGAGCCTCCAGTCCATCCAAGGAGCCACCAGCCCCTCTAAGGACTCACTGGCCCATTAAAGGAGTCACCTGCCCATCTCAGGAGCCACCAGACCATCAAAGGAGCCATCAGGCCCTCAAGGGAGCCACCAGTTCATCAAAGAAGCCAACAGTATGTCAAAGGAGCCATCAGCCCTTCTGAGGAGCCATCAGGCCCCCAAGGGAGCCACCAGCTTGTCAAAGGAGCCACCAGCCCATCCGAGGAGCCACCAGCCCCTCTAAGGAGCCACCAAAGGGGTGTCAGCACCTGGAGCGTCCCTGTGGCTCAGGGCCGTGTCCAGGGGCCAGCACTGCTGTCACTGTCCAGGGTCCCCCATCCATATTTCTATCTGTGCTCCGTGGGTGCATTTCTGTGCCGCCGGAATTCCGTGCTGAGCCTTCCTGCTGCTCGGAGCGGCAGCATCACCTCTCTCAACCTCTTGGATCCGGCGTGATGCCCCTGAAATTCCCCGGTTTTCATGTGTAACCCGTGGAAGAGTTAACGAGGTGTTTATCCTCTCCTGCTGTCTGACCTCCCGAGGTTTTGAAGAGTCCTGAGAATATTTTGGGTCTCAGGGAAGGCTGGTTAATGGGAAAGGGAGGGCACTGGTGGTGGAGCAGAGTAAAGGCAGCGAATCCTCAAAGGATCGGGATAAGGATAACGCTGATTTTTCATGTTTATGTTCCTTAAGTGAATTCCGTGAAGTGAAGGGAGAGGTGGAAGCCCCATAACCCAGAAAGAAGAAGGTGGGGGAACCATTCCATAAAATATTGGGAAATACAAGAAATAGGGAGAGAGCTGAGGGAAGGATGCCTCCATCATCCGGAGGCACAGGGAAAGAGGCTGGGGCTCCGGGATCACCTCATCCCCACCCAAACCATCCCTGCAGACTCATGCTCCATTTCCCCTCCTTATTGGAAGGGAGATTGATTTTTCCATGGGAACTGAATCCATGCCCCCCGGCACAGAGCTCCGTCTCTCACTGGAGCTCTCTGCGTTCCCTCTCTGCCCTCAGGGGAGGGAGAGCTGCTCCCCCAGCAGCCCTTCCTGCCTGTGGTGACCCCAAAAGTGGGGCAGGGTGATTTTGGGGGGGATCAGAGGAACCCAGAGACCCCGCGGAGCCTTCCCGCGCTGCGGGGCTCCAGCTCTGCGTCCAAGGGCTCCCACTGGGTTTCCCATTTTGTAATCCAGGACTGAATTCCTCCCCAGGGTAAGTTTGGTTCATTCAGCTTGGCTGGGGCTGGGAGAGGATGAGGCTGAGCCAACTCCTGTTCCTCTGGGAAGGGTTCAGATGAAAGAAGGCATTCCATACCTGAGATTCGAGGTGAGTTTGGGAACTCTCAGGCTGGAAACCGGGAGCGCCAGGAGATGGAAAGGAAATTCCCAGAGGCTCTGACTGCCCCAGCAGGCGCAAAGTGAGACACCTGCCTGTTTGGCACTGGGTGCCAGATGGAAAAACCTTCCCAGTAAACCCGTTTGGATGGGTCTGGATGTTGGGAACGCGTGGCCCATATTTTAGTGCCTCCTGAGACACCTCCGAGGCCTGCCTGGATTGTGTTTCCCACCTGAGCACCAAAGCAAAGCTGTTCTGTTCCCGTGATCTCCCACCCTCAGCAGACACTTTAACTCCACTTTATCTCTGTGCTAATTCCCGATATCTTCACAAGGATTTTATGTCTAAATCAGCGTCGGGAAAGACAAAGTGCTCAGGCCAGGACCCCCAGGAAAAGCATGGTTTCCTCATTATTCCCGGCTCGTTCCCTGCTGAGGATTGTTTTGTCTGTTAAACCGGGGAAGTGCTTTAAGGAAGTGATGCAGAGCTGGATTTTAAGGGAGAGGTTTGGCAGGAAAATCCTGAACTTCACAGGAGCTAAAACAGCATCCAGGGAGTGCTCTGCTATTTCCTGGAGCCGTGTTCAGGTGCCTGGACACCCATGGAGCTCCTTCCCACCTCTGAGCCCCGATGTGCTCCTCATCCTCCATCCTGGCAGGATTTGTGTCCAGTTCCTGTGGAGGATGGAGAGAAAACAGAGGAAGGAAGATTCTCCTCATCCCAAAGCCCGTGCAGGGCTCCAGGACTGGGAATCCTCGCAAAGATTTGGTTAAAACTCATGATTTTCTGTGTCTGGGGTGGGCACACAGAGCCCCTGAGCCCAGGCATTCTCCAGGAGCCTCTGGAGTCCTGGAGTCCTTCTGTTCTGGGAATTCTGGGAGATTTCAGGGGTTTCTGCCTGCAGGTTGGATTTGGAAGTTCTCAGGCGAAAACAGTTTGTTCTGGAATCCTGCTGGATAACGGGAGTGCACTTGGCTGTCCAGGGTTCCAGGGATGGAAAAATCGGGATAGGAAGGAAAGAGAGAGGGTGGTTTTATCAGTGTCTGCGGTTCCACGAGCCCTTGATAGACGGATGGAGATGTCCATGGATGTTTTTCCCATCAGTGCAAGACGTTTGTGGAAGTTTTTCCCATCAGTGGACGAAGTCGCCATCCTCTGCTGGCCCACAAATCCCATCGGGATCCTTTATCCTTCGGGAATGGCCCTTCCGGCCAGCAGGCCCCGGTTCTCCCCTGCCGCATCTGAGCTGCAGCCACTGTTGATCCCAATCCTACTGCTGATTTTAGGGATTGGTGAGCCTCTTCCTTCACCTTTTCTTCTCCAGCTCCAGGAATGTCCCTGCTGGCAGCCTGGATACCTGGGAATGCTGGGACACCTGGCCCTGGTGGGGAGGGAGCTCCTCCAGCACCCAGGGCTGCTCCCTGTGGGGACAGCTCTGATCCACGGGGAGAAACCCTGTGACAGGAGAATTCAGCTTTCCCAGGATTTCTCTGCTCTCAGGAACAGAGGCTGTGGTTCCTGCACCTGGACACAGCTCCCCAGGCACAGCAGGTGTTTCCTGAAGGTTCAGTACTTGTGGCTCATCCCAGAATCATGGAATGGTTTGGATGGGAAGGGACCTTAAATCCCATCCAATGCCACCCCTGCCATGGTCAGAGACACCTTCCACTATCCCAGGCTGCTCCAAGCCCTGTCCAGCCTGGCCTTGGACACTGCCAGGGATCCAGGGGCAGCCACAGCTGCTCTGGGCACCCTGGGTCAGGGCCTCCCCACCCTCCCAGGGAACAATTCCTTCCCAAGATCCCATCTATCCCTGCCCTCTGGCACTGGGAAGCCATTCCCTGTGTCCTGTCCCTCCATGCCTTGTCCCCAGTCCCTCTCCAGCTCTCCTGGAGCCCCTTTGGGCACTGGCAGGGGCTCTGAGCTCTCCCTGGAGCCTTCTCTTCTCCAGGTGAACAATCCCAATTCTCGGAGCCTTTAAAAGATCCTCCAGCCGCTTCCCAGATCCAGCTGGATGTGCAGCTGGAATCCCATTTCCATGGCCCACACCTGGGCACAGGCCTGAGGGGACACATCTGTCCAAGGAGTCCTTTGTGCCCTCTGCCAAGCCATGGGAAGGGAAGTTCCGGCAAGGGAAGTTCCGGGAAGGGAAGGGAAGCCTGGCTGGAATTAATTTTCCATTTTCTTATGAATTAAATTGACTTTCCCTCCATGAGCCCCATTTGAGGTCATTATTGGTGACAGCTCCACTTGAAACAAATTCGCAGCTCAGCTCCGAGTGAGGAGTCCATCCCTCCTCCACAGATTTCCTTCAGCTCAAATCCCTGAATTTCTTCCTCCTGTTCCTCTTTTCCCATTAGCATCCCAGTGGTTGATTTGCTGTGGTTGCTACCAAGCTACTCCAGGTTGTTGTCGCTGCTGGGGAGTTGGAATTCCCTCACCTTGGGAATGGCTGGAACCCTCCAGGCTCAAATCCAGCCAGAGCTCTCCAGCAGCCTGGGCGTTTCCTCAAGGCACACCTGGTAACAGAGACAGGGAAATGCCCTTCCCGAGTACAAGGAACCATCACACATCCCTTTTGAAAATATTTCCAAAATATTTGGATTCCTTCTACACGTCATCCGTCCGACCGTTATCCAGGAAAAACGCTCCGCCCAAAGGAAACAGCAGAAATGTTATTTAATTTCATGAAGGACTGATGGGAGCCTGCTGTGCTCCAGAGCCTCCGATTCTCCGTGTTCCCACAACCCTTCCCCACCCCATGGATCTCCCTGGGCTCCCCCGCCTTCACTCCAGAACTTTGGGGACCTCCAGCTCTGCCCAATCCCCTCCACACTTGGGAAAGCTCCAGAATATTCCTGTGGTCAGGTAATTCAAGCCACCCCTGCCCTTGACAACTGAGAGAAATAATTCCTGAGGGGCAGGGCTGAGCTGTCCCGGTCCCTGCTCCATTCCTGGCACTGGGAAAGGGGCTCTTCCCACCCTTTCTTTCCTCCGTCCTTCCCAACCAAGGCTTGGAGAGAATTCCTGTAGGAAAAGCTCCTCATTCCCTGGCTGGATGTGCCTTTTTCCCGCCCAAACAAGCTGCCAAACCAGCGAACCCTGATTCCAAAGCCGTGGCAGTAAAATCTGACAAAGACGGGATCTGTCGGGTGGGAATTCCCAAAAATTCCTTCCTTCCCCCTTCAGAGATGCTCCCTGAGGGTTCTCCATGCTCCCTCCGCTCCCAGCACTGCGTGGGCCAGGAGAACAAACCCAGTGTCCCAGGCCCCGAATATCCCTGGAAAAAAGAGGCAAAGAACACAAACCTCGAGCCGTTCAAACATTTCCACGCTCACTCTGCCCTGGCTGGCTTCAGATGGAAAAGGAGCGAGTGAAAATAACAACAAGGAGCAGAGGCAGGGGGAAAAGGGATCCCGGATCCGGGCTTTGATCCCGCTCCCTGTCCTGCCTCCACTGATGTCCCACTCATCCCTGCAGGGCAGAGCGCAGAGCTCAGCTCAGCTCAGTTCACAGGAATCTCCCCAGCCCTCAGAAGATCAGTTCTTTTTCCAGGGGCTTTACAAATCCTGGGAAATCAGGTCAACAATCCCACGTTAAATCTTCCAGCTTGGCCTGGCTTTGTTTGTTTTCGCCATATTTTAGCAGCCTGCTCTTCATGAAATAGAAAAAAAAAAAAAACCCTTTACCTTTCATTTTCCACGTGCTGGGTTTAAGGAGTCCAAAGCATCTTTGCTTTCCAGCTCTTTATTAAAGTTCTCCCAGGACCTCTTTGTAGACAAAGAGAATTTTAAACGGGAGACTTTGCTTTGTTCCGCCGAGTTTTGATATTTCCTGATGGATTTCCCCCAGCTGGGACATGTTCCAGGCAGAATCCCTGGATTTATTAATGGTTCTTAAAACTCTCCATCATTCCCACCGTGTGACCAACATGGGAAGGGAAGGGAAATGCAGACTTTGGACCTTTTGGGGGTCTGATATTCAGCTCTAAAAATCAGATTCCACGTTTGCTCGACAGCAATAAACTTCCAGGGGTTTATGGAGCCATAAAACCACTCCAACCGCTCCCATTTATGGCCTGGCTTTGATTTACTGCGGGAGGTTTCCTCTCCAATGGGGCAGTGCCGGTGATTGGAGTTCTACTAGCTGGAAGCAGCACGGCTCCGTTTGCAGAATTCCCGTCGATAATTCCTGGGCAGGGAAGGGAGGGCCAGGGGAAGGACAGGAGGGGAAGGATGGCAGGAATAGGAGAGAAAAGGCCATGGATGCTTCACAAACGGGGAACTGGGGGAAGGTCTCCTTGCAGGTGGCATCAAAATCCCATTTTCCGGCTTAATTGGAGCTGGAAGAACGATTCGTGCTCTGCTCCATGTTTAGCTCCCTGCGAAGGCATCCATGGAAAACGCTGGCTCCCAGAGAATTCCCAGGCGTTCGGACACGCACGGGGCTCCCTGGAAGCTTTAGAGCAATAAATGAAATGTTGGAGAGATTTCCGGCTCAGGAGATCTGTGGGAGCAAGGGCAGGAAGAGAAGAGCGTGTCCAGGTTCAGGATCCTTGAGCCAGGCTGGGAATGGGATGGCGATGGGAAAGGGCCGGGAAGGGGCCGGGATGGGGCCGGGAATGGGCCAGGGTGTCCCAGCAGTGGGACAGGGGATGTCACACCCTGCAAACCCCAAACCCGAGGGAACAGAACCTTTCCTGACCCTCGTGCATCCAGAGGTGAAATCCCTGATTTCCCAGAGGCGGCTCTCTGCCATCCATCACTCCGGATTTTCGTGAGCAAACAAATCAATTGATGAATTAATTAATTAATTCATTAATTAATTAACATCGAGTCCTTTTGGACAGAAATATCCAATAAAGGCCGAGCCATTAAGGCAGGAGTGGAGGATGCTCCAGGATAATGAAGGGCTGGGATGGATTCGTTATTATTTAATTATCGGCCGTGTGGCTGACGGGAGCTCAGAGCTCAAGTGCCGCTTCCTTAACACCCAAAGAGGAAAATCCCAGGGATAAGGGAGCAGCTCTCAGACTCCAGAAGCTCCCAGGACTATTTAACCCGGGAAAATAGAAGTCTTGGAGTCAACACAGGGGCTCTTTAAAACACACCGGGAGAGTAAATAACAACAACAACAAAAAGAATATTTAAGTCAGAGAATAATGCTCCAATAATGTCCAAATGGCCACGGATAAATTTAGACTGAAAAAACCCCAAACCCACTGTGGAATTATATCCTGGAATGACTTTCCAAACAGCGCGGCAGGGGCAAGAAACGGAAATTATTTTAAGCTGAAAAAAAAAAAAAAAGGGAGGAAAGCTGGTAAAGCAGAACATGGGTCAGGCCAGAGGAATAAATGGAATTGGAGTTCTCCGTGACCCTCCTTGCCCCTGGAATAGGGCAGAGGGGAGGGGAAGGAGCCTGCCTTGTTCCCTGCTGATTGTATTTCTTCGTTCCCTGGGTATTCCGGGTCGTGCACGAGGCCAGCGGAGCTGTCCTGACGGATATCCCTGTAGCCCTGCCTGCTCTGCTTGCAGCAGCACGGCTCCTGTAATGGAAAGAGGATTTATTTCCAAAGGCTTGATGTCCAGACGGGAATTAGACAAGGGCTTGTGGATTGTCCCCGTTTTGTTCAGCTTTTCTTAGGCCAGGAGTGCTGGTTCAGCTTTCCCGGCTCAAGGAAAAGAGGGATCTGTTTGCTATTCCCGCACATTCCAGGCCGTAATTCTTTCCCAGCACAATCCCGTCTTGCTCTGGGAAGCACGGGGCCATTTCCTTGGTGTTCCCAGGCAGCTTTACAGGGAATGGAATCAGCGAAGCCAACAAACCGATAAATATCGGTAACGTTCCCTCCCTGCTTGATTTCCTGGGGTGGGTGGATGGCAGGAAATTCCCATCACGCACGGAGTGGGAAATCAGTCAGAGCAACAGCAAGAGGAAAACAAATTCTCAACTTGGCTGCTCCCAGCGCGCAGCACCGGAGTGAAATGTTCCTGGAAAAGCTCTTCCGAGGCATCCGAAAGTGCTGGTATTGAGGGTGGGAATAGGAAAAATAAAGAAAAACAGGTTTAAATTCCAAAGTGGGGACTCAGTCACGAAATGGGAGTGATTTCTTGCGGTGTCTCCTGTTTTGAAGCGGAGAATGAAAGAAAAGGAATGGAAAGAAGAGAATTCAAGGAGAGGAACAGGCAGGAAATCCTTGGGGGTGGTGTGGAAAGCACAGGGCGCAGTGAGACCTTGGGCAAATCAACGTCACCACCAGCACTTTGGAAAGACCAGGATTATCCAGAGGCAAAAAGGGCACAGGAAATGCCAAAGGATCGTCCAGATTTAGGGAAATGAATTCCCAACAAAAACGAATCCCGTGCTTGCAGCTGCTTTTGCCAGGGAAGGGCTCAAGGAGGCTCCTGCTGCTTTCTTTAGAAGGGGACACATCCAAGGATCGTTCCCATAACGAAGGAGATCCCGGAGCACATCCAAAGGCATCGCCCACACCAAAGGATGTCCTTCCCAGATACCTCAGGAATTCCACTGTGGAATTGCTGCTTCAAGAAGTGGCAGGAAAGCTGGAATGGAGAAATGCCTCCAGGCCAAGGTGAAGTCACCAGCGTGGTTCCCAGATTTAAAGAGGATCCAGCGTAAAGTTCAGGAAAATCCAGAGTGGCAGCACGTCTGTACCAGATAATTGAGATGTAAAAGAGGATCCACGGATAAATCGGGATAATGGGAAGAGTCCATGGAGTTCTGTAGAGGGAAATGGCGCCTTAGAGCCTTTGAAGAGTCCCTGGAATGAGGAAGATCCAGCTGATAGCGGATTTGCATTCCAAAGGGATTTTCCAAGAGTTTCACCAAAAAAAAAAAGAAGAAGGGTCTTAAGGAAGTGAAGCTGCAACGGAAGGAGAGGGAAGGTCCTCGCATGGATCAATGATTGTTGAAAACATGGGAAACACAGGCTGGGAATTAAATTATCACCATTCCCAGGGTGGACGGGACTGGAATTCGCTGAGGGAATTAAATCAGGGGAAAAATGTTGGAAATCCTCGTGACAGTAAAAGGCAGAAAATCCATCCAGGGTGCAGGTTTCTCCTCCCACTGTGTGCTTCTGATCCTCATTTTTTCCTCCTTTTTTCCTCCTTTTTTTCCGCCAAAAAGATGGGGCAGGACTTGAACCAAAGAGAGAGAAAAGGGCAGCAGATGGGATTAAACTGATTCACAAATACGTGAGGTTTTATTCCAGAAACAGCCACAAACACCAGGATTCTGCATCCTGGAAGTGTCTGGGTTAGGGGAGGGACAGGTGGGATGGGATCTCCACAAAACCATGGTGTGGAGGGAATGGCCAAGAGAGGAATGAGTGGGGAGGG
>VZRN01000079.1:47122-75857 GCA_013397935.1 Dasyornis broadbenti
TTTATGGGAAGCATTGCGCAGTTTGGCTCCCAAAATAGCGTGTTCTGTATTCCCACATGCATCACCTGATGGAGAAATCTGGAAGAGCTGGAGATCCCTGTTCTTTAATTAAACAGTCAAGTAGATGGGAACTTGGGAATACTTTGAGTACTGGCAGGTAACTGAGCTCCCCTCACGCTGTTCCTGCTCTCCTGAACCATGGCAGCTGATCCTGAAGCCATCGGAGCCGTGTGAGGGTGACACACCCAGCCAGGCACACAGGAAACACGGGAAAAATCCATGCTTGGTGCTCTGGCCAAGGGCTGAGGGGCTGGGGATGATCAGCACCTCCCCAGGGGCTCAGGGAGGGTGAGCAAGAGTCTCACAGGCTCGGGTGGGGAATGGTTTTGTCCCCATTTAGGCACTCAAATCCCATCTCTCTCCGCACAAAACTCCCTGGCATTCCCGCACGTGCGAACAAAGGAGATTGATCCCAGTCCCAGCCAGCGCAGTCAAGGTCAGGCCTAGAGGAGCCTGGTTGTCCATGGATTTTCAGACAGCTGCTTCCAGCTCTGTGCTCTGCTCTTCATCCCATGATGGAGTGGCCAGGGTCCAGCCAGGATCTTCAGGAATTTCGCAAACGTTCCTTTGCCTCCTGCCTGGAACAGCGGGGACAATCCCTGAGCATCTCCCAGTCCTCTCTGCTCTGCTCCCTGCCCAGCTGAGGCTGTCAGGAGCCTGAAGACTCCACCTTGTGTGGGGATCCCAAGGGATCATGGAAGGATTTCTCCCAAACATCCACCTAAATTCCCCCATTTCCAGTTTGAATAGAGACAGGCATTAACAGGAGAAAACTCAGCTCAGTTTAGGAAATGGGGCACAATTATGTCCAGGGTAATGGAGTGCATGAAACAGCCCCGTGGCAGCTCCAGGAGATCCTGGTTTTCCTGCAGCCTCCTCTCCACCTGGAGATGCGTTTGCCTTCCATCAGCCGCTGCAGATCCTCGCGGAGCTCCTGTGCAAGGCTGTGCTCAGCTTAACCCATGATGGATGGAGGATATAAAGGTGATGGATTAAGTTGTTAATTATACAATTACAGGGAAGGTGGAAAAGGGTGCTGGTAAAAAGGGAAATGAATTTGCAAGCCGATGGCAACGCCTGGAGCAGAGGTGGGAAAAGAAAATTGGACAAGGCAGGACTCTGCCTGCAGCAAGAGCCCCTGAGAGCTTGTCCAGGGTAACTCCAGTGGGGCTGGGTCAGGCAGAGGATGGGGAGTGGGATATTTGGGTTTTATGGCCAGGGCCACATCATTTTTATCCATGGGATCCCTGGGTTGATCCTGCTGAGGGTAGAAGCTCAGACAGGGAAGCTGCTCTGAGCATCTTCTCTGGAGGCAGAACAGGAGCTCTGGTTTGAACAGGGAATCGCGGAATATCCAAAGTTGGTAGAGACCCACAGGGATCACCCAGCCCAGCCCCTGGCCCTGCCCAGACCCCCCAACAATCCCAGCCTGGGCATCCCTGGCAGCGCTGTCCAAATGCTCCTGGAGCTCTGGCAGCCTCGGGGCCGTGCCCATTCCCTGGGGAGCCTGGGCAGTGCCCAGCAGCCTCTGGGGGAAGAACCTTTCCCTCATCTCCAGCCTGAGCCTGCCCTGGCCCAGCTCCAGCCGCTCCTGGGCCCTGTCCCTGCCCCAGGGAGCAGAGATCGGAGCTGCCCCTTGGGCAGCGTCTTCCAGCAGATCTTTTCCTCAGGAATAACCTTTAGGAGCTTGAGAGCCCAAAAACCACGGAAATGAGCCTCCTTGGGATGAGGACTCCCCTCGGGACCAGTCTCTCCCCATCCCGATACCCATTACATTCAGCTCATGCCTGGAATTGTTGTCAGGGTTGGGAGTGCCCCAGTTTGTGCAATCAAAGCCTTCCCGAGATTTGCATCCCGGAACGCAGGGGCTGGGAAAGAGCGGATTACATAACAGCCAGCTTGGTTTATTTGCTTCAACTTCAGCTTGGAATTGGGCACAAACAGAAAAATCGTCCTTTTTTCCCCCAAAACAGTCTGAGGGCAGCACGGAGCAGAGGGAGACTTCCCGTTATTCTTCCCTGCCTTGTTCCAGGTGCTGCTGGGCATCCGGGAACATCCTGGCCCAGGTGGGCTCTCCCGTTCTGTCAGAGATTACCTGGGAATTACCTGGGAATTATTGTCACCAGAGAGCCCTCAGCTCAGGGCTCTGCCAGGGAAACCACTGAAAACTCACAGCTAATCCAGAGGGCTCATCCAAGGAATTAATTTCCATTTCTCCCCTCCCTTTTATCCCGCGGGATCCCCTCAGAGAGCGTGGTGCGTTGCCATGTATGAAGCGCTTTTATTCCCGGCTGGATTTTGCTGTACAGGGGTGGGGGGAAAAAAACCACCAAAAGAGTTCCCTCACACACATGGAAATTTCTGGGTGGAAGCACCACATGGCTGTGGTAGAGCCAAAATATTTGGGATCCCTGTGATTCCTTGAGTGAGGGAAGCTGAGCTCCATCTCCGGGCAATTATCCCTCCTTTGGATCCCTCTGCCAGGGGAAAAGCAGGAAAACCTCCCTCCGGGCTGAGGGAACACCAGGAGTGGGGTGATGGAGATGCCTCCTCTGCTGGGCAATTCCCACTGGGAAACAGGATGACTCCGGGATGGGATTTTTGATGAAGCTTTAGGGTTAAACCCTCCAGGAATGACCATTTGCAAGGAATTTAGGAGAAAAGGAATGGCTTTTCAGCAAGGCACAAAAGAGTTTTGTCACCATTGTCCCACAGAACAGCACATTCTCTCATAGCCCACAAGGCTGGAGCTAGAAGAGAAAATCCCTGGCTTTCTCCCTGGATTTTTCTCACGGCTGTGGGGTTTCCCTCCAAACCCAGAGTCTCTGGAAGAGCAGGGCAGGCACAGGGCAGAGCTCAGGTCCTGGCTGGGGCCTGTGTGCTGTCAGCACAGCAAGGGCTCCCTGCTCCCAAAATCCTCCGGATCAAAGCGGGCGAGCCCCGGAATGTGACCTTTATCTGAGCTCAGCAGCTCCAATCGATGGTGCCAGGTGCTTGGAGGGAAAGGGCACCGGGAAGATTGACTGGGATTGATGGAAAGCGTTTCCTTTCCCCAGGCTCGGGAGGGGCTGGTTCGGGGCGGGAGCTGTGCCTGGGCAGAGTCTGGAGCACCGGGAATTCCCGGAGCCTGCACAGCTTTAGCCTTTGCCACTTGTTGTTTGTTTGGGATTGACTGAACTGAGAGGGAAGGAGGAGTTCAGGGGGAGGGGATTGTTTCTCCAGCTGGGATTTGATCCAGGATGGGGAGATCAATCCAGAGCAAACAGGGAGGATGAACCTGCTGCTTGTTCAGGGAAAATATATCCTGGAATCATTGATCGTGGAATCAGGGACCTTAAATCCCATCCAGTGCCACCCCTGCCATGGGCAGGGACACCTTCCACTGTCCCAGGCTGCTCCAAGCCCCAATGCCCAACCTGGCCTTGGACACTTCCAGGGATCCAGGGGCAGCCACAGCTGCTCTGGGCACCCTGGGCCAGGGCCTCCCCACCCTCCCAGGGGACAATTCCTTCCCAATATCCCATCTATCCCTGCCCTCTGGCACTGGGAAGCCATTCCCTGTGTCCTGTCCCTCCATGCCTTGTCCCCAGTCCCTCTCCAGCTCTCCTGGAGCCCCTTTGGGCACTGGCAGGGGCTCTGAGCTCTCCCTGGAGCCTTCTCTTCTCCAGGTGAGCACCCCCAGCTCTCCCAGCCCGGCTCCAGAGCAGAGGGACTCCAGCCCTTGGAGCTCAGGGACTTTGTGTCCCCAGATTCATTTTTCCACTGCAGTTTTCCCTTGGCTCCTGGCACAGCCCCCTCCCTCTGCTCCATCCATGTCTTCTCTCCCAGCCCTGCCCAAAGGCACCTGGGAATTCTCCTTGCACCAACCCTCTGCTCCATCTGGTTTTGTTCTAACTCCTGGGACACCTGGGATTTCTCCATCACACAGACCGAGTGGGAATTTTGTGTTCAAACTGGGCAGGCAGCTCGCTTGGCTCACATGGGTCACCGGATCTTGCTTTAACAGCTCCAGTGTTCACCAGTTTTGGCCACACTGGGCCCAGAATTCCCCTCCTCATTTGAGGAACTTGCCTGGAAAATCCCACATCCAAGCACAGCCCGTCCTGCTGAAGGAAAGGAGGGTTCCCATAACTTACAGTAGGAGGGAAAATAAACCAGTATTTTGTTGTTTGCATTTTTTTTTTTTTCAATCTCTGCAAAAATCTTCAGCTGAGTGGCCACAACCCTGGAAAAGCAGGAATTCAGACAGGGAAGCGGGAACTTGGTGCCATCAGAGGCCTCAGGGCTGGGCTGTGTGGGATCGAGGTGTTTTTGAGATGTGACGTCTCAGCTCTGAGTCAGTGTTAATCCCTGTCAGCCTGGGGTTGCCTCTCCCCGACCCTCCCCACCGTTTTCCTGCAAGATCCCAACAAAAGGTTTTCCTGGGACACTCCGCACATGCTCAGTCCCAGCAGCAGCCCCAGTCCCAGCTCAGATTTCCCGGTTTTATTGATCACAGCCCCTGGCAGAGATAAAAGGCGATCGTATTTTTCCCAATGAGACTCCTCAAGTGTCGGCAGCATCACGGATTCCAAGAGAAGAATCCCAGATCCACTTCAAGATTTATTTTTTTTAATAAACCTTTTAAGCTTCCTTTTCCTTGCCTCTATTTTCTGTACCTTTAAGATATAAAAAGGCCACAGTTTCAGGGCTTTTTTTCCCAACAGACAAACCCCAAACTCCCTCTCCCACAATTTTCTCCCTGCTCCTTTCTTTTCCTGCCTTGCTGGAAGTTACAATGCGAAATCAGGACCTTGTGGGAAGAGAAAACAAAGCATCCCAATGAGTTATGGGAAGAAGGTGGAAAATTAACCCATCAGGAAGCTACAGGAATAGCAGGGACGCCAACAAGCAGATAAGCAGCACAAGCATCCCAAATTAATTTCTTGTTTGCTGTCAGCCCCACTGTGCTGCTCCAGCAGGAGGACAGGGATTCATTTTCCCTGCCACAATTCCCTGGGAGCACCACTCCAGGATTTGATGAGCTTATCTCGGCCCAGGGAATGAAGGAAAGAGATCTTTGATTTAAAAACAAAAGGAAGCAAAAAGAATCTTCTCTTTGAGGAGCCGAGAGAACACTCCGCAGCCATGCCCAGCACATTCCTGAGTTATTTTCCTCCCTTTCCTATCCTTATGTGGTGCTGGTGCTGGATCCTTTCCCCCCCCAGGGAGTCTCCTGCTCCCGAGCCATCGGCATTCCCTGGCTCAATTCCCTCCCAGGCTCTGCCCTCGGCCGTTTCTTCAGCACGAGCACACGGACAGCTCCTCGAGTGCTGCTCCTCAGGCGCGGTTCCAAAACCCAGAGGTCGACACGGGGTAGGAGTAAAATTCACTTCGGATGCCGGGGTAGGAATAACTTCAGATGCCAGGAGTTCATCTGAATCATCATTTAGGAGTTAGAGAGAGAGGGATCATCATGGAATCACAGAATCCTGGTTTGGCTTGGAAGGGACCTCAAAATTCATCCAGTGCCACCCCTGCCATGGGCAGGGACACCTTCCACCATCCCAGGCTTCTCCAAGCCCTGTCCAGCCTGGCCTTGGACACTTCCAGGGTGTTCAAGAACCATCCTCAGTTCTTCTGGAGAGTTAATCCGTGATTATTTCCCTCTCCCAACATTTCATTGTCTGATATTTATTTCCTTCTCCCCCTTCCAGCCGTAGCTGGGGGCACTGGGCTCACCTGATCCACACCTGAGATGTGGCCAACAATGGGATTAGAGATGGAAAATATTCCAGGGCTGTAGGACACCTGTGAAATCAAGGAATCCCACAAGGAGCCTGTCACCTAATGCAACAGCTCCCAGGGAAAATGCTGATTATTGTCGTGGGGTTGAGGGTGATCCCAGTGTGGAAATCAGGGAGAAAGGCGCCAAAAGAGCTGCTGGAGGGGAAATCCTGAGCATAGCCAAGAAAGGGAGCACACTGCCCGGATCTTTGGATTTGAGCATCCACAGGGATGGAGACGCTGGACCTGGGTAGAGAAAGAATTCTGGAGCCACTGTCTCAGAGGAGCAGGTGCCTCCATGGGTGTTGGAATCATCATTCCTACATTTTGTGTGTTCCATGGGAGCAGCACCAGAGGCAAAGGCAAAAATCTCTGTCAGCTGTAAAATTTGTACAGAGGCAGAAATATCCATCCCTCCATCCATCCATCCATCCATCCATCCATCCATCCATCCATCCATCCATCCATCCATCCATCCATCCATCCATCCCTCCCTCCCTCCCTCCCTCCCTCCCTAAATCCCACACCTGGCACTTCCAGCAGTCACTGCCCCATTTCAGTTCTTTCCTGCTAGCCTGGGCTCCTGCTTAAATCCTTCCCCTGGACTTGTGATTCCCAGAAAACAGCTTCCTTCCAGAACATTGGGGCTGAATTCCCAGCTCCTAAAGGGTCATGAGAAATCAGCTATTCCGGGATTTCTAGTCTGATCATGCAAATCCCTCAGTGCCTCTTATCCACAATCAGAGCATTTCTATCCTTTCCCCATCCTGAAGAGCCCAGTTTGGCTCCTACCGTCTTCCCCCACCACGCAATCGTGGAATTGTTTAAGTTGGGAAAGACCTTCAAGAGTCCAACTGTTCCCCAAGGCCACCACAATGTCCCCAGGTGCCACATTAGCGCTGTTAAACCCCTCCAGGGATGGTGATTCAACAAATTCCATCAGTTGGAGAGCCTGGAGCAGCAGATCCAGCTGGAATACGGCATTTTCATCCCTAAATCCCACACCTGACACTTCCAGCAGTCACTGCCCCATTTTACCCTCCTGCTAACCTGGATTTAAACCCTTCACCTGGGACTTGTGATTCCCAAAAACGGCTTCCTTCCAGAGCGTTGGGGCTGAATTCCCAGCTCCTAAAGGGTCACAATAATTCACATATTCCCCATTCCTTCTTCCCTCCCAGAAACAGAGCCAGGCCCACTCTTGCTATCCCTTAAATCTGGACCTTTTTATGGGAAAAACATTGATTCTGGCCCCATTCCATGTTGTAAATGACACAGGCTGGATGTAGGATTTGTTTATGGAATGGCTTGCAGCTATTTAATTAGGGCACAACTGAGCCTGGGAGTAAAGGAGCTCCAAGAAATTGGTATTAAAACTTCCCAGGGAGTCGGGAGCCAAAGGAATGTGAGGCAGGCAGGGGCAGTGTCCTCACTGGCAATGGATGCACTCCCACCTGAGCAACCAGAGCAGGCCCAGAGGCAATAACCAGGATCACCCAAAACGGCCCAAAAAATCTGCAGTGACGCATCCATGAATCCTCCATTTGGAATTTGCTGGGCCAAGATCCTGGCTCTGGCCTCAGGCTTTCCCCGGGAGGCACAAATCCATGGTCAGGGCAGGAACTCGGCAGGACAAGGTCAGGTCAGGGAGCACAGGGGGGCCTGGAGCCACATCCGTGAGGGCAACCCTTCAAGGCCTTCTCCAAGGTGTCATCCTGGCCTTGGCACTGAGGGCAGACCCTCAAGGCCTTCCCCGAGGCCTCATCCCACCCCTGGCACTGAGGGCAGACCCTCAAGGCCTTCCCTGAGGCCTCATCCCACCCCTGGCACTGAAGGCAGACCCTCAAGGCCTTCCCCGAGGTCTCATCCCACCGCTAGCACTGAGAGCAGACCCTCAAGGCCTTCCCCGAGGTCTCAGCCCACCCCTGGCACTGAGGGCAGACCCTCAAGGCCTTCCCCGAGGTCTCATCCCACCCCTGGCACTGAGGGCAACCCTTTGAGGGCTTCTCCGAGGTCTCATCCCACCCTGACAGGGAGAGCAGAGCCCCAGGGAGGGTCGGAGCCCCTTGGTGCCCTCAGGACCTGCTCAGGTGAAAGGAGCTCCCAGCTCAGATCTCGGCCAGGAAAGCTCCAGTTCTCATGGCTCCATCCAGGGCCTGTTCAGAGAGGTTCTTTTATGAAATTAATCCCTTGCCAACACCAGTTCTTGAAGTGTGAGGTGCTCCAGAACACAAACCTCACCTGGCAGGGTGGAACCCTGACCCCACTGGTCAAATTCAGGTGATTTTTAATATTCTCATTTGATATCATTAATCACTTTTAGGCATTTGATCCTCCCATGCCCTCAGGTATCCCACGTTTTGTCACAGAGCTCGGACAGAGTAGGTTAGCAAAAAAACCCTCCCACAAATAAATTGACACCTCCTTCAAGGTGCCTGACACACAGACCACAGCTTTT
The DNA here is from genome assembly GCA_013397935.1 of Dasyornis broadbenti. Lineage (NCBI taxonomy): Eukaryota > Metazoa > Chordata > Aves > Passeriformes > Dasyornithidae > Dasyornis > Dasyornis broadbenti. Next base: position 55,407 of record VZRN01000079.1, read on the forward strand.
TCCAGACATTCAGCCTTAAATTTTTAATCTTGTTCTCTCCTGTGTCTTTAAAAGTTTGTCAGATTTCATAGAATAAAGGAGAAGACCCAAATTTGCCGTAAATCAGGGGAGTTGTCAAAGAAACACATCTTGGGTATATAAAGCTCTTCCAAGCACTACTTCCACGTGTTAGGAGTGCTCAGGATCCACCTGATGAGCTGAAAATGCACCTGCAAACTCCTAATGAGCTTCTTCGGTTTCTGTGCTCTGCTGGAAATAGATTTTCCCCAAATGTTGGTTCTAGGTCTGTCCTTGCGCTCTTCCTAAAGTCCTAAAAAGAGGTGAAAAACTCGGATCTGGCATCAGGGAAGATCCCAGGGATTGCTGGATGTGGCAGGGTTTAGTCTTAGCCGTGCTAACGGTCGCCGGGGGGGATCAAAGGGACTGTTGCGTAACTCCTGGGAATGTCACATCCCATGAAACTCAAACCAAATCCAGGTGTTCAGGCCTAAGGGAGCAGAGTCGTTAACGGTGAACAGGGCTGTGCTGCAGCACGGGAATTTTAGCTGGGATGGAATGATGAGGAAACAGAAGAGGTGTTTTAAAAAGTAACCGACGCTGGATACCAGAGTCATTCCAAGGAAGGATCCCAGCCACTGCTGCTGTCACAGCACTGGGGCTGGAAGCTCCAGCACAGAGGATGTTTCTCCACAATGATTGTGACCATTCTATTCATGAGGCTGCTCTGCAATTAGCAGATCATTTGCACGATCAGGCTGTCAAAACATTAATTACAGTCCCAGGGTGCTTTTAGCTCCGTATGTGCTGCCTGCTCCCTTTCACCACAACAGGGCCTGGAGTGGGGCACCCGCAGCAGAAGAGTTGAGAGTTCAGTTCCTCCCTGCTTTGGGCTCCTGCTGGGATTTTTGGCCCCTCCCCAGAGGAACTGAAGGAGTGAAAGGCCAGGAGTGAATCTGGGACCAAGAGGTGAGTGCAGGGCTCTGCAAACCAGAACTGTGGCGGAGCTGGTGCAGTGTGACAATTGCTCAGCCTCTGGTGCCAGTGGGAGGCTCCTGTTCCAGGGATGAAGTGGGAGCTGGGATCTCTCCATGATCCCTTGGGATCCCCACACAAGGTGGAGTCTTCAGGCTCCTGACAGCCTCAGCTGGGCAGGGAGCAGAGCAGAGAGGACTGGGAGATGCTCAGGGATTGTCCCCGCTGTTCCAGGCAGGAGGCAAAGGAACGTTTGCGAAATTCCTGAAGATCCTGGCTGGACCCTGGCCACTCCATCATGGGATGAAGAGCAGAGCACAGAGCTGGAAGCAGCTGTCTGAAAATCCATGGACAACCAGGCTCCTCTAGGCCTGACCTTGACTGCGCTGGCTGGGACTGGGATCAATCTCCTTTGTTCGCACGTGCGGGAATGCCAGGGAGTTTTGTGCGGAGAGAGATGGGATTTGAGTGCCTAAATGGGGACAAAACCATTCCCCACACGAGCCTGTGAGACTCTTGCTCACCCTCCCTGAGCCCCCTGGGGAGCTGCTGTCATTTGAAATTCCTGGTCAAACCTGAGGTTATTTCTTGTCCTTTTCCCCCAAACTTGGCCCATCCCATGTTGTGTGGGCAGTGCCAGCTGTAAGACCAGTACTGGCACTGAGGATTGGAATCCTGAGTTTCCAGAGCCTGGGTGCTGTTCCGGGTCCACCAGGACCTCTCCCTGTGTTCCCAGGCTGGAATGAGAGCCTGGACATTCCCTGCTCCAAAGGCCTGGCTTCTCCCATTCCAGGACAGATCCAAGAGCAGCTCCCCCCTCCCAGGGAGGGCTTTTCTAGCAGGTCCCTATTCCAAAGTGATGGATGAAAATGGGATCTTGCAAAAAGTCCATTTACATGCTTCATCAAGCTCCCAGCTCTGCCAAAATCCCCGGAGCGGTGATGTACAGCCGGGCCTGCAGACACCACCACATCTGCTCCGAGAAGGATGAGCGAGATCTCCCCAAGCTGGGGATGATTTTCAGTGCATCCAACGCTCTCCCAGGAAATCCATCACATTTATGGACAAGTTCCTGAGACACTTCAGAGGAACTTATTACAATAAAAAGGGAAGTTCCCAGCCCTCCTACTGCACATCTCCCTCTCACTCACACGGCCCACGATGAAAAATGATGGGATGAGGGAGATGTATAAGGCTGGAAGCAGTTACAGCCTTTTCCAAGGGAAGATTATGCCACAAAATTATTTTTTCCAGACTTTCCTTCTTTGTTTCAAAGTAAATCCTCCCCTCTGCCCGGGAGCAACCCTGCTGTAGGACAAGAAATACTGCGTGGCGCTGAGTTGGTTAACACAGCAAATGTAAAGTATGGGAAATCCATGAAAGATCAAATCCCAAGGATCCTGCACATTCCAACTCCAAAAGTGATGAGCTTTATCTCTGGGAGCTGCTCTCCCAAAGCTCTCAGGCTGCGGTCACCCAGTGCCCAGCACAGTGAGCTGGCACAAACCACCCCCCAAGCCGAGGTTAGAGCAGCGATCACTGACACAACGCTGCTCACAAAACGCCTCCTCCAGCCCCAGCCTCTCTGTCCCAGTCTTCAGAGGAGACCAGAACCTTCACAAGGAGAATGAAGGAGCTGGAAATTCAGACTCTCCCGGTGGTTGGAAATCAGGGATGCTGCAGAGATGCTGTATTTCCAGCTTGTTCCTGCTGGCCCTTTCCTGTAATACAAATGCCAAGGACTTTCCTCTGTCCTTTCTCTCCCCTGTGCCCTGTCCCCTCCCTGCTCTGCAGACATTAACAGGCTGTGACTTTATTCCCTGCACACTCTGCAGGGGTCACCTCCCCTTTCATCTCAGCCCTTCCAAACTTTTCCCCTGGCACAAACCCCCGTGCTCTTCTCATTCCCCACCTGTGTTTGAGCGCTCACTCCACCCTCACCTTGAGTCCTGGGGGGCAGTTGGAGGCACCGTGACAAAAGAAGGATTTAAAGCTTTTAGGGAGCATCCTGGGAGGAATACGAGGGTGAGGAAGGATCTGGAGGGTGGGGGCACTTGGAATGTTCAGCTGGAGCAGAGGACACTGAGAGCAGAGATCAGTGGGGGCTGCAGCTCCTCCCGAGGGGCAGCTCCGATCCCTGCTCCCTGGGACAGGGACAGGGCCCAGGAGCGGCTGGAGCTGGGCCAGGGCAGGCTCAGGCTGGAGATGAGGGAAAGGTTCTTCCCCCAGAGGCTGCTGGGCACTGCCCAGGCTCCCCAGGGAATGGGCACGGCCCCGAGGCTGCCAGAGCTCCAGGAGCGTTTGGACAGCGCTGCCAGGGATGCCCAGGCTGGGATTGTTGGGGTGTCTGGGCAGGGCCTGGGGCTGCACTGCATGGTCCTGGTGGGTCCCTGCCAGCTCAGGATATTCCCTCTGCCCAGCCCACCTTGCACGATGGTTCCATTTCCAATTCAACATCGAATCCCTGATTCTTTTCTCCCCCTCTCCAGTCCTCGTTGTCCATGGCACTCCTGGGCTCAGCAGTGCCTCTGCTGTCCCCTGCAATCCAGGTGGTGCTTTTTGCACAGCTCCATCAGAATCCTCCCAGAGGAGTTTTTTCCTTCCTCTTTGCACCCCAAACTTGTGACCAAGTTTTTCACTCCCTCTGTTTTTATGTAAAATCCTATATAAAAAGCAGGGAAAATGATGTGCCTTTACCCACTGCTGCCCAAATATTGAAAAAATATTTACATTCAAGCTAACGTGGAACTGTTTTTGGGAGGCTTGGGGAGGCACTAACTGGTTTTTTTTTGTTTTTTTCTCCTGAAAATCAACCATTTCTTCTTTTTTGGTGCCATTTCTCAGGCCAACCATGAAATTTCTTATTGAACAGAACGGAGAAAAGGTTGACTTTGAGCAAGAAGCTGTTCAGGGTCCTCACTGGACGTCTGGGAATTCTGGCTCCATTCTTCCCAGCTCCTGTCAGACAGGGAGGATTTTCAGCCGCATTTCTTGCACTCCAGCTCTGTGCTGCAATCCCCTCCCTCAGCCGCTCTCCCTGGTCTGGGCAATGATATTTATTCCAGCTGAGCAATTCCAGGAGGAGAAAGGGATGGACTTAAACTGAGGTCATCTTTTGCCGATCCCCGTGTCCTAAATTTTCCGTAATGACAGGAATCCATTAGAGCTGGTAGCTCGTGGGATCGTCATCAACAAAACTTCGGGATGGAAAGGCTGAGTTAGTCCTGAGGAAAATGGCCAAGGATAACAGCCAGGATCTCTGTCAGGATCCTGTGGGGAATGGGAGGTGACACTGGGAGGGAATAACTTGAGGTTGGTGTGTTTGGAATGAGGCCACACGATTCCTGGGAGCGGGACTATCCCAGAGCCTCCATCCCTGGTTGAAAACACGATGCTCCTTTCAGCAGGAAAGCGGTGTCCGATGGAATTCCTTGTTGTGCCAGGTCTGGGAAGAGCAAACCTGAGGCTGTCCCAGATCCAGATGTGCCTGGCAGAGGGGAAATGGTGGCCAGACCCTGCTGGAACTTTCAGCCCAGGGAGGAGCAGCCCCCTGAGAGGACTTTTAGCAACTTGTGGGGTTGGGAAGAGACTGCCAGGGTTGACTTCAGCTCTCAAAGTTGCTGAATTGATTCCACACCTGGCAGGACCCCGATCAACGGGGCATTTCCATCAATCCCTTTGGATTTGGCAGTGCAGGGAAGAGGAGGCCCAGCCCGTCCCCTGAGCCAGGAGGGTGCAGGAGCAGGGAGGTTGCTAAACCATCTCCTTGTCCATGGAGTGAGAGGAGAACATTCCTGGAGCGGCTGATTTCAGGTGAGTTTTGTCTTCTGCTGGCTCCACGCTGGCACAGCAACACCTGGGGGTGCTCCTGGATCACAGGAATTTGCTCCTTGGCCTGCCCCAGGACCATTTCCAGCTGGATTCAGGTTCTCCTTTGATTTATGGACAGCGCAGTGACTACCAGCTGGTCCTGTGGCACTTTTAATGCCCTGTCCTTCAGGGCTTGGGATAACTTGGATTTGGACTTGCTCAAAATCCCGCATTATCTTCACAAGGAGACAACAACCTGAGCTGGGCTCCCAGCAGAGCCTCTCCCCTGCCCTGGGCAGCTGGGCCAGCCCAAACCCAACCTCGTGGAGCTGCTGTGGGAGAGTTGGTACTTTTCCAGCAAATCTCCAGCCCTCCTGAACCCTAAAAAGCCTCTTGGGAATGATCCCTGGACCATTCCCACTCCCAACCACGCTGGAAATTGGTTTGAGTAGCGCAAAGCATCCAAACCTTCCCAGGCAGCGCAGCCCTGTGAGCTCCTGTGGCTCTACCTTAAAGAGCAGGAACAGGCAACCAATGCCCCCAAAATGTTGTTCACTGCTGTGTTTTCCCAGATTTCTTGGAGGGGGTTATTATTTATCCCGAAATTTAAGACTGAGCCTTATTTATGAATCCTCTTTATGAATCAGGCAGAACAGCTCCTGGGACTCTCAAACCCAAAGCGGAGCCACAGCCTCACTCAAAGCCTTTAAATACAAGAATCTTGGTCTTGTGTGTTCCTACAGGTGGAAATATCCATGAAAAACAGGGAACTCCAGGCAGCTTCTCCCTGGAACTCATCCTGGACTTCTGTGTTTGTAGGGAGAGCAGATTCCCAGTAGGAAATGGGATTGCATGGATAGAAATTGACCTCTTTTGGAGAGGAGGAGCCATTCCATGGCAGACCTGACACCAGGCCGGGTTCAAATTGTCACCGTTGTGTTTCCAAACGTCCCTGCGGGGCAAGAATTTGCATAAACATGAGAAGTTAATATTTAAATCCATGGGGGCGGGGAGACCCAGCCCCAGCTTCCCAGCCCCTCCAGCCCAGCAGGGCAGCCCTGTGGGCACAGTTCTCCCAATCCCATGTCCCCAATGATCCCAATCCCATGCCAAAGTCCCTAATTAGCATTCGCAAGGACAATTACTCCGTCTGCATGGCCATGAATATTAAACACCCACTTTGCACCTGGGTTCACACACTTGGGTCTGGATTTCCGAGGAGCTTTCGCCCTCAGCCACCACTTTGGAGTCTCCAAATTCCTCTGCCCATTTTTGTGGGGAAAATGGATCCGTTTGGGAAAACTCCCGTAGATTGATGGCCCTTCTCCCTGTTTTTTCCCACCGCACTGCAGGAAAAGCTGTGGATGATCCAAGGCTGTGGCAGATGTCACCAGATGGCACTCTTACATTGATTCTTCCCCATCCTTATTTTTTGTTGTTGTTGTTTGGTTTGGTTTTATGGGTGGGTGAGCAAATGCTCGGGACTGAAGGGACGCGCTCCGGAGTGGAATTTGGTTCACGGGGATTTGTTCGGTTGGGTGGTGGAAACAGTGGAGGGTTCAGATGTTCTCCAGGAGCTGGCCGTGGTTTTGGGGTGGGATTCCTGGGAGAAGTGGCCCTACAGGCCCCCGGAACTTCTGCGTGTGGCTTTCGCTGCTCGCTGGCGGCACTCAGAATACAAAAATAAATTTCCATTTCTGATCTGTCCCCGGAAGCTGGTGTCGCTTTGGGGATGTGACACAGGCGGCAAACCAGGGGTGTAAAATTGTCCCCAGACCTCACCCAGTGCTAAAAAAAAAAAAAAAAAAAAGACTGCAGTGCAATTTTCCACCTTACTATATAAAAACATCAATTTTGGGGCATAATAAAGGTTTTGGGGTATAATAAAGGTTTTCTCTTTAGTGGGACAATGACGAAATACGAACCCCAAATTCTCCTGATGGTTCTTCTCCTAGAAATTTGGGATTGTGTTTCTCTTTGTCTCAGAAGAGAAGAGTTGGACAGGGACGTGATCTCTCCCTGGGAGTTGGTGTCGCTTTGGGGACGTGGGACACTGGTGGCAAACAGGCCAATTCTACCAGGAGGGGGTGGAAAAGTGTCCCTAAACCCCACCCTGTGCTGAAAACAAAAGACTGAAGTGCAATTTTCCATCCTAGGATAGGACAATATGCATTTTGGGCCATAATAAAGGTTTTCTCTATGGGGTGTCAATAACTGAATATGAGCCTCAGATTCTCATGATGGTTCTTCATCCAAGACAGTTGGATTTGATTTTTCTTGTCTCAGAAGAGAAGAGCTGGACAGGGATGCGATTCACCTCGGGAATATCCCAGGAGGACCTCCAAAAAAAAAAAAAAAAANGAAACCAAAAAAAAAAAAAAAAAAAAAAAAATTGCTCTGAAATAAAATGAAAGGTGAACCAACAGATCCGAAAATATTGCCGATAACGTTCAGCGGAATGTTCCCAGCATGGTGCGAGGAGTTAAAAATGAATCCCCACAGAAAAAGGTAAATCCCACTGTTCGTTTTCTCTTGTTGCTCCAAGCAAGCAAAACCCACACTCTGGGATATTGATTCCGTAAAATATGGGGCACCCTGACCATGGAGAAACACCTGAGACTGAGGGGATAAAAACAATGACTGTGTTTTATTAAAGCACCATTTGCGATGCTGAAATTCCAATGTGGCTTCCACAGGAGGAGCAGCTCCATGGCTTCTTGGACTGCAGGGAAGGAACCCTTTTGGCATGGAGAAATTAATTTATTTTCTTCTCCACACCTTTTATTGTTGTTCCTTACTGTACCTGCTGGAACCTCGAAGCATCAAACACTCCGACCCGCTTATTCCCGAATATCAAAATATTCCTCAGAGGACGTTCTTGTTTAGCTTCACATCGCCCCTCTCCAAATCCAGGAGCTGAAAATGTCCCAGAATTCCAATGACGCAGCTCATTAGTGCCAGAACAATTAATTAATTAATTCCCGTTGCCACACAAGTGCCCCAACAGCTCTGGAGCATCTCCCCTTCCCCTGTGAGAGCTGGGGGCGCGCAGATCCAACCCTCACCTTCCAAAAAGGCTGGAAAAGCCAGGGAACGTTGGAGGAAACGCAGTGATCCGAAGCCTAAGGAAAATGCCAGAGTGATTGCAGAGCCCAGCCCGGAGGCTCGTTGGCGAGGACAGGAGCTGCTGGGATTGCGGCACACACGCGACCTTGGGCGGCTTTTCCCGCTCCTAAGGAAAGGCTTTGCCCGGAGAGCGGATCGGGAGCAGCCGGGGTTTAGCAGGGGCTGTAAAAGGAGCAGCTGCTGCAATAAAGCTGCAGTTTTACAGCTCCAGGCAGGCCGGGAACACCTCGGATCCGCGGGAACGCTGCTCGGATCCGCTCCCGAGGGCGGGACGGCTCCAAAGGCAAGGAGTGGTTTGGTGATCCCGGTGGGAGGCAGATCCCCTGGCGAGGAATGCCCCAGGGATCCAGGGAAAGGGTGCTGTGCCCGCAGTCCTGGAACCGTGGTGGATTTGGATTCAGCTCCTCAGGAACAGAATTCCTTGTGTCTGTTCCCATCCCGGGGCTCTGGAGCCCTGCCAGGACTGCAGGGGCAGAGCTGTGAGCTGGGGACATCCCAGTGAAGAAACAGGGAGAGAGCTCGGGATCAAACCACCCTTCCTCCTCCTTTTTCCTTCTCCTCCTCTTCCTCTTCCTCTTCCTTTTCCTTCTCCTCCTTCTCCTCATTTTCCTTCTCTTTCTGCTCCTCCTCCTCTTACTCCTCCTCCTCCATTTCCTTCTTCTCTTCCTCCTTCTCCTCCTCCTCCTCTTCCTCCTCTTCCCCCTTCTTTTCCTTCTTCTCCTCCTCTTCCTCCTCCTCCGACTCCTCCTTTTCCTTCCGCTTCTCCTCTTCCTCCTGCTCCTCCTCCTCCTCCCGCCTGCCCCAGAGCAGTGGGAAGCGCCTGGTGCAGTCCACTGGCCTTCCCAGCTGGGAGTGTGGGAGCTGCAGGACGAATCTGGCTGCTCCCAGAATCCCAAAACCTTTCAGGCAGGAAAGGCCCTCCAAGACCATCCAACCTAAAAGCGCAGAGGCTACCTCTGCCCCACATCCCCAGGTGCCACATCCACACGGTTTTGGTGACTCCAGCGCTCCCTGGGCAGCTGTGCCAGTGCCTGACCGCCCTTTCCATGGATTCACCCTAAAGACCTGACAGCCCCAATCCCCTTTTCCCTCCTTTTGGCGGTGTTTGGTGCCTTTTCCCCGACGAAAGCACCCCAAGCCCTGAGCTCTGGCTCTGCTGACAGGCTGGACCAGGGCTCGGAAGCAAAGCCTTCCCAGCTCATTACGGATTCAGACAATTCTTCATCTGGAGTTGCCTGAGGTCCTGGAAACAATCGTGTCTTTCAGGAAGAACATCATTCTGAGGTGAATAAAAACCACTCAGCACTTTAATGAGACCATTACATTCCGCTGCCAGTGTCTTTCCCTCTTCCACAAGGTCTTCCAGGAGGAGAAACAGCTTGGATCCCCACAGAAGGACCTGCTGGAATTCCAGCCGGGAATGTGCCTGGAGGGAGGAGGAGGCTGCAGCTTGGAAGCCCCCATTAACCCTTTGCAGACCCCAGTTTGTTTTCAAGTGATTCCTGATAATCCGATTATTTTGCCACTCATAAATACAATCCTATTACTTCTAATAAAGTGCAAGGCTGAACAAACCTCATCTTTCTCTCTCTCTCTCTCTCTCTTGCACAAGGTCTTCCAGGAGGAGAAACAGCTTGGATCCACCTGCTCATGGAAACATGGCATGTCCATGAGGCATGGATTTGTCTCACTGGAAATTCTTCCCCGACTCCCCAAATTCTGCATCTTCTCCCGAGCGAGGTTTGTGCCTCCCCTTTTCTGGGACATCCCTTTCCGAGGAACGTTTGAGCCCTGAAGGACCGTGGGGCAAGAATCCTGCCAAAAACTGACTCTCCCCGAGAAAAATGAAAAAGTTAAAATTCTGGAAAAATCAAATTCCTAAAAAAAGAGGTTGATCTAAATGCCACTGGGATAGAGAGAGCCTAGAACAGCTCTTCCCAGGGCGATGCCTCACAGAGGGGCCTGCTGGAAGTGCCCCTGCCAGGAATGTGCCTGGAGGGAGGAGGAGGCTGCAGCTTGGAAGCCCCCATTAACCCTTTGCAGACCCCAGTTCGTTTTCGAATGACTCCTGATAATCAGATTATTTGCCATGCAGAAATTTAATCCTATTACTTCTAATTATGCCCCGATGTGCAAAGCTAAACAAATCCCGTCTTTTTTTGTTCCCCGTGTCCTCCGAGGAAGTGATTATGTTCCATCTCGAGTCGTTATCCATAAGTATCTCTTTTAATCATTTCTGCATTCAGCCCCTCCAGACCTCAATTATTTCTGCTCCCTCTTCATGTCTTGCGAGGATTTTGCTGCTACAAACTCCTACAACTCCGTCTCTGCCTGTTACAGACCCTAAAGAGATCGCCAAGGGTCACGAAATATTTTTCAGGTACAGCTTGCAATATATTTATTTTTATTGAAGAGTCCAAACAGCAATTTCTTTGGAAAAGTGGAAGATTTTAATAAGAAGCAGGAAAGCTCAATGTGATAATTATTGGCAGAATTATTTTTGTTGTCCTTATCAGCATTTTGTCCCTGCAATTTACATAATTGCTGGGTCTTGATTAAAAAAGCCCCGTTTTTTTTGCTGAAGGCTTTGGCAGGAGCCAATCATTTCAAGGTTCCTCACAGAACAAAGCTCCTCAGGGGAATAGAAAGGGAAGGAAAGGAGCAGTTCTGAGCCATTTTTCCTTAGGAGGATGATGGAAATGATTCCCTGGTGCGGGACACAGGACCTGCCCTTTAGCTGGAGATTTCAGCTCTGCTCTGACCGCGATGGGGGAATTCTGCCGAGCTGGGAGGTGCTAAATCATGGAATCATAAAATTCCAGGCTGCTTTGGGCTGGAAGGGACCTTAAATCCCATCCCATTCCACAGGCAGGGACACCTCCCACTGTCCCAGGCTGCTCCAAGCCCCGTCCAGCCTGGCCTTGGACACCTCCAGGGATGGGGAGCCCACACCCAGAGCTCTGGGAGCGCAGTGGTGCCGCTCTCTGCTGGCCAGCCCTGCCTCAAGGGGACCATTCCGGAGCGGGAGGGTGACAGAAATGCGCCCAGAGACCCGAAAATCGGGAGGCAATGAGGAGAGGAGCAGGATGTGGGTGCACAGAACACACCCACGAGGCTGCTGGGAAGAGCTGGTGACAGCTGACACCCCCTGCTCCTCCCTGCTCTGCCTGGGGCGCCCGTTTCTCCTGGGCCCAGAGCAGGATTTGGGCTGGGATTGTCGCACCCTGGGCCCTGGTTGTGCTTTGGGATGAGGGGATCGCATCCCATGGGTTTGCAGCTGGCAGTGACCTCCTGCTGCTCGCTGGAGCCCCTCACACAGACAGGATTTGGGTGTTTGCAGCCCCCCCTGCCCCTGCCCGCTCTGGAATTGCTGCCGGGGCTCCCTGAGAGTCTGGGAAATGAGGGAGAGATTGAAGACACCCGAGTGCTTAGGATGGAAAATAAAGCCTTGGACTTTGCAATGCGTTATTTGGAACCACTCTTCCTTAATTTTTGTGGCCTTTTTGAAGGGAAGGAGGAGGAAGAAGGGGCTGAGCGTTATTGGAAAGTGTTTGAATCCACAGCCACAGCTGGTACTGGTGCTAGGCCCTGATGAGAGGCCCCGATGGTTCTGGCCAGTTCCTCAGGACAGGGGTGCCTTTGCCCAGCTCTGCTTCCTGCCACAATTTTTGGTGAGAATTCCCAGGATTTCACATTTCAGAACAGAGAACCTTTTTTTTTTTTGCCCTGCACATTTTTGACTGAAGAACCTCCTGGTGTCCCTGCACAGCCATGTTTGTGCCACCCCCTGAAGGACACACGCTGGGAGGCGCTGGCATGGCCGGGTGTCCCTGCCCGCTGTGCCCCCTGCCAGGTGTGCCATCAGTGCCACAGTGCCCCAGGAGCAGCTGGAGTTCGTTTTTCCTGGCATTTCCCAGGGATGGGACGTGGCAGGGCCCAGGGGGAGAGCCGGAGCAGGGCACAGTCAGGAGCAGGGCACAGTCCGAGGGGTTGAACAACGACCTCAGGTGGGCTCAGCAGACAGAACAACTGAAAAATGTCTGAGAGTCTCCAAGATTTCACAGCAGCCTCCCTCTCTCACCCAGAGACAATTTCCTGGTGTCAGGAAAAATCCCAGTAAAGCAAAAAGAGGGGAAAATTGCTCCTAATTGGATCTCTGTGCTTGGATCTGCCATTCCAGGGGTTCTTGTGGCTGTCACAGGGGGAGGGCTGAGAGTCAGAGCAACTGCTGCCCTCAGAAGCTCCAGAGCTTCTGGAATTCTCCTGAGCTCCTCTTCCAGTGCCAGAAACCTTGGACATCATCTCCAGAGCCTCTGGAATTCTCCTGAGCTCCTCCCAGTACCAGGAGCCCTTTGACATCACCTCCACACCCTCTCCTGAGCTCCTCTTCCAGTGCCAGAAACCCTTTGACATCACCTCCAGAGCCCCCGGGATTTTTCTGAGCTCCTCTCAATAGCAGGAACCCTTTGGCATCACCTCCAGAGCCTCTGGAATTCTCCTGAGCTCCTCTTCCCAGTGCCAGGAACCCTTTGGCATCACCTCCACAGCCCCAACGTGGTCATTTAGGGTGGGATTTCCGAGGAATTCACTCACACAGGGTTGGAGCGGGCTGCTCCCTGGAGCTGAATTTGCTGCCCAGCACAAGCACCTGAATTCCAGGATGTTATTTCCCTGGAAAACATGACACTGGTGTATTTCCTTAGCAATGGCCTTTCCCTAGGTAAGAGCCAAGATTCCCCTTGGATTGGCCTCCCGGTTTTCCACACTCAGGGCCCACGGATCTCTCCTGGCAATGCCTACACAGAACATTTTCTCCCTGCTTTTATCTGAGCTCTCCCAGACTCTCCCTGCCCGTGATGGGACAGATGTGGATGCATGGAAAAGTTGCTTGGAGAGGACCCTTGGTGCCTCCATTCCAGCTTCTCAGTCTAAAGATCCTGCTTTCCCAAATCCTGGATCATCCCTACCCAGATCATCCTATTCCCAACCTGCGGGTCAAGAGCTGAGGTGCTTCCACCCACCGGGACACTCTCCCAGCTCAAAGTTTTCCTAAAATCCGACCTGAAATTCCCACTCCGGGGCTGCTCACCACTGCTGGCCTTAGAATCATGGAATCACTAAGGTTGGAAAAGACCTTCAAGGACACCAAGTCCAACCGTCAGCCATGGGTTTTATGGATTTCTAGTGACAACAATGCCATTTCAACCAGAGGTATTTTGGATTTCTCCTCAGGATTGCTGGAGAGAGAAATCCCTGGTCGCCCTCACTCAGAGGCTTTTTTGGTAAAAAAAAATGGTAATTCCTAAATCAGAACATTTGCTTCAGACATCACACAGAGTCTGACAGCAGAGATTTAAGCCATGCATTGTCCCATTCCCAAGGTCTCGTCCTCCCAACATGGCCCAGTCCACCGCCAAAATTATCCCTTTCCCTGGGGATCCCTTGGTGTTCCAAGATTTTTCTTCATGCTGCATTTCTTAAGGAAAAAAAAAAAAAAAAAAAAAAAAAGGAAAAAAAAAAGGCTATAAAGGGTCATTTTGATTTCTTGGAATTGAAATTAGACTCGATTCATTTTGAGCTGGGCTCAGTGGAAGAGTCCATTAAAAAATTAGGCGCAAAAGGGAACATTGGAATTGCAATTCCAGCATGAAAGGAGCTCTTGGTGGGAAGGACAATGCTGAGCTCCATTGTCACAGGCAGAGAATTGAAAACAGGATTGAGTTGTGTCCCCACAGAACTGCAGAGCCGAGAGAAACTTCGGAAAAGGGGGGATTTTTGGAGCAAATTATTGTCATTGTTGGAAAAAGGGCTTGAAGAAGAATTTGATCTTCCTTTAGAAATATGAAAAGCTTTGGAATGCCATAAAAACCCTCTCCACAAAGGGGGATTTCAGAGAATTCCTTTCTCTGGAGATTTTTTTTTACGTTTCTCGCTGAGTAGAGAGGCAGAATTCGGATTGATGAGGAAAAATCTGTGTATTTAGGGAAAACACTCCAATCATAGCTGTTGGTACTGCTACAGCAACAAAGTGGTTGTTGAAATGTTTCCCTGGAATAAATCTGCCATTGTTCCATGGCCCGTTTTTATTCATATGCCTGGAAAGAATTTTAACAATTCCAGGTCATATTTAATTAATGGCTACCAAAAACCCAGATGTGGTGGCCACCCTGAGAGTACAGAGGGTTAAATCCTCCCTTCCCAAATCATCCCCACCCGGATCATCCCTTCCCAAACCTTCCTTTCCCAAACAATCCCCACCCAAACCATCCCCTCCCAAATCAGCCCCTCCTCTGGAATGCTGTGCCCAGCTCTGGATCCTCAGCCCAGCAGGGCCAGGGAGCTCCTGGAGGCCATGGAGGTGAGGAAGGGCCTGGAGCACGTGGGTGCCCAGGAAAGGCTGAGGGAGCCGGGGCTGCTCAGCCTCCAGAGGAGCCCCAGCTGAGAGGGGCCCTCAGGCCTGGCTGGCCCTGGCTGCAGGGAGGCTCCGAGCAGGGCCCGGGCTCTGCTGCGGGGGCCCAGCGATGGCACCAGAGCAACGGGCAGGGACTGAGCCCAGGGAGCTCCCCCTGCACAGGAGGCACAACTTCTTCCCTGGGCAGGGCCCGAGCTGGAACAGAGCCCAGAGAGGGCTGGGCTCTCCTGGCTGGGGATGTTCCAGAGCTGTGTGGGCACAACCCTGTGCCCTGTGCCCTGGGAGCTGGCACCAGACGAGCCACCACGGTCACTTCCAGCCGGACCATTCCCGTTCCAGGAGCACAGCAGAGCCTGTGCTGACCCTGGAGCCACGGGAGCTGTGCTTCATCCCTGACCCTCCTCTCGCTGCTCGCCTCCTGCGAGGAGAGAACAGCTGCGTTTCCCTGCCACCTCTTGGGGCTCTTCCATACCTCACCAAATATAGTCGGAGAGAGACACATTACTGTGTTTACAGTGCTCTGTTTACAGAAGATGCTCTCGATTTAGGGGTTTTATGATGATATTTTATTTTTATGGCTCTCTGCATGATCTGTTTGTTTGCATTAACTTGAGTCGAAGGTTTCATAATCTGATTATGGGGAGCAGGGCTCAGGAAGAAGTTATAAAACACTGAGAGTGCAGCAATGCACCTGCAGTCCTGAGCACCGGCTGGGCTTGCTCCTTCATCCTCAACTTCTCCCTTTCCCAGGTTTTTTTCTGGAAAGGATAAAAGAATTCGGGGTTAGGGTTAGGATTAGGACCCGTGGCCAGGAAAAGGGAAAGCACGGGAACGTAGAAGGACTTTGAGGATTTGTTCCTTCACGTTCAAGGTGCTCCATGGCCATGCCCAGTGACCCAGCACCTGACTGCCCATGAGTTTAACAAGTCTGTGGGTTTGTCCAGCCCAGAGCTGGACACTCATGGATAACAGCTCCATGGGTTTGATGGGTCAGAGTGCAGTGGGAAATGGCACTGCCTGACTGAGTGACAGAGCTGTCCCTGTGTGATTCTGACCCCCTGTCCCATGCTCCTGTCTTTGTGTCGGACATGCAATTCAGGTAGCAGGATTTTTCTTTTCAGTAGATCCATGGGAATGGCTTCACGTCTCCTATTTTCCTGTAGGAGGAGATTTTGATGTCTAAAGCAGCTTCTGGTTCAGTTTTGGGCACCACAATTTGAGACAGATCTAAAGCTGTTGGAGAGCACCCAGAGGAGGCTGTGGAGATGGTGGAGGGTCTTGAGGGGAGTCTGGGGCTGAGGGCACTTGGAATGTTCAGCTGGAGCAGAGGACACTGAGAGCAGAGATCAGCGGGGGCTGCAGCTCCTCCCGAGGGCAGCTCCGATCTCTGCTCCCTGGGACAGGGACAGGGCCCAGGAGCGGCTGGAGCTGGGCCAGGGCAGGCTCAGGCTGGAGATGAGGGAAAGGTTCTTCCCCCAGAGGCTGCTGGGCACTGCCCAGGCTCCCCAGGGAATGGGCACGGCCCCGAGGCTGCCAGAGCTCCAGGAGTGTTTGGACAGCGCTGCCAGGGATGCCCAGGCTGGGATTGTTGGGGGGTCTGGGCAGGACAAAGCTGGACTTTGATGATCTTTGTGTGTCCCAGCTCAGGATATTCCATGATTCCATGACTCCATGACATCCCCAGCTACTGACGGAGCTATCCCAGGTGCACATGATCCCTGCTTGTCCTGCTTTTGTGCCTCCAAGTGTTTGTGTAGGGCAAGAAGGCTCTGCAGGGGGTGGCCTCAGGCCAGGCTGTGTCCCCATCCCCTCAGTGCCACCCCCTACCCTGAGCTGGGGCAGGAAGGAGCTGGCAGAGAGGAAACATTTCCATCTTTCCTGAGAGCATCACATTCACCTCCAGCAACTTTTCTTTGCCTAATTGGATCCAAGCAGGGAAAGAGCTCAATAATTCTCTTTTTCCCTCATGCCAGCAAGTGGCAAATTGCAGGAACGATGAGCCTGGAGCCAGATGTTGGCCAGGAAATAAATTTGCCCTTGAGGAAGAGAACTTCCAGCCATTATGTTCCACTCGGAACATGCATCAGAATGATGCAGGAATTTATGTCAGCAGGACTTATTCTGGCAATTTCCTCCGAAAAAGATCAAGGGAGGGGTTGACTGAGATCTCAAAGATCCCAGGGCTTTTTATTACAAATCACAGGACTTGCAAAGTTCCATGTGAACCTTGGGAATGAGCTGACTTGGGGCCAACTGATTCAGGGCTTCAGCCTCCATCTGGTGGGGATTTCAAAGGCATGGAGGTGCCTCAAAAGCAGATCTAGGAGGGAGTTTCCATAAGCTCAGAAGCGTCCGTAACCCAGAAACGGGCCTGGCAGAGCTGGATGGGAACAGAACTTCCTGAGTGATGGAAGAGGAGGTTTTTTACCATTTCCTAAGCTCCAGGAGCTTGTGTTAGAGCAGCTGCTCTGCACCCTGGATAATATTTGTCTCCCAGACTTCACACTTTTCTCTCCAAGAAGACCCAGAGTGGAAGCTGTGATTCTTTTGGATAAATGGAGCTCTCCAGAGGCAGCTGATTCTGCTGGTCAAGGGAGGGGATTGTCCCATTCTGCTCTGCGCTGGGGCAGCCTCAGCTCCAGTGCTGGCGGCGGGTTTGGGTCCCACAATATCAGGAAGATCTAAAGCTGTGGGCAAGCATACAAAGGAGGGATGTGGGGATGGGGAAGAGTTTGGAGAAGCCGTAGGAGGAGTTGCTGAGGGCACTTGGAATGTTCAGCTGGAGCAGAGGACACTGAGAGCAGAGATCAGCGGGGGCTGCAGCTCCTCCTGAGGGGCAGCTCCGATCTCTGCTCCCTGGGACAGGGCCAGGAGCCAGGAGCGGCTGGAGCTGGGCCAGGGCAGGCTCAGGCTGGAGATGAGGGAAAGGTTCTTCCCCCAGAGGCTGCTGGGCACTGCCCAGGCTCCCCAGGGAATGGGCACGGCCCCGAGGCTGCCAGAGCTCCAGGAGCATTTGGACAGCGCTGCCAGGGATGCCCAGGCTGGGATTGTTGGGGGGTCTGGGCAGGGCCAGGGGCTGGGCTCGGTGATCCCTGTGGGTCCCTGTCAGCTCAGGATATTCCATGATTCCATGATTCCAAGGTAATGGCTGCAGCTCTGTGCACTGCCCAGCACAGACGGACATCCCGTCCCTGCTTTCCTGCAGCTGACACCCAGCTGGGATTTGGGACAGGGCAGGGAAGCTGCTGAGCGCAGGAACGTCGCGGCTCGTCCCTCTTCAATCTGCCCCCGTGCCCCAGGCTTGCTGCTGTGGCTGTGCCATGAGGGAACCTGCATCTCCTGCAAAATGGAGGGAAATTGGGGATGGATGGTGTTAAACACGAAACCAGAGGAACTGTGGGAATCTCCATCCTTGGAACTGTGACAACATTGGCTGGACAAGACTCTGAGCCACCTAAAGTGCTAAAGTGACTGAAAATGACCCTGCCCTCAGTGAGGGTAGGACCAGGCAACCTCCAGAGGTCCCTTCCCACAGGAATTACTCTCTTGTGGAAAACACCAATCGTAACCCAGACAGGTGTCCTCCCAGAACTCCAGAGGCAGAAATCTTCCTGTATTTTTCATGGGAATATCAACTCGCTCCTGTGGAATTGGGGAAGAAGACTCTCCGAAGCAGCAGGAAAAGGGAGCAGCTGGCTCAGAAGCGCTGCCGGAGGAGGAAGGAGCGGATCGAGGCCGGCCGCTCGGAGAATCAGCCCTTCCCTGCTCTCCCCAGGGCAGAAGGAGCATCCCTGTGCTTAACGCTGCACATCCCTCCGAACCTCCCTGCTGGAAGTGCTGCCTCCATCCTCATTTTCCCTTGGATTGTTTCAATCCCTGCTCGTTGCAGGACGGCTGCTGCCAGCAGAGGATGAGCGGGCAGGTTCCAGAGGCAGGGCTTGGTGCCAGCAGCAGCTCTGGACAAACAACAGACCCCAGCTCCCTCCCCTGGGCTTTTCCATTGGGGAAATATCACCGGGCATTCCCTCCTTCCCGAGCACTGGAGGCGGCTGCCAAATCAGTTGTTTGATCCTGGCTCAGGCTTAAATATGAACTTCTCCAACGCTTCCAAAAGCCGTTCCCAGCTGGAGTTTCTCATCCCTTTCTCCCTTGGAACAGGGGAACTCAATGGAAACTTGACCATCTTGTCCAAATCGATCAAAAGAGGCAGGGCCGACCCCCAAATTTTTTTTCTTCTTCATTATCAGAGACTACTAAAGCATGAAAAAAACTTTTTGTTAAAAAAAAAAAGAATCCTGAAAAAATATCTTTAGTGGGAAAACATGCTCCAAATTGTTTAAAAAATATTACAAGCCTTTTTTTTTACCCCACCTCGCTGTCTCATAACAAACCAGCAATTTTTGCGCACGCACACCTCCTTTTCAGCAGAAAAGAGGATTTTTCCCCATTTTGTGCAGTACTAGGGGTGAGACTGATGTAAAATTCCAGTGGCAGATGTGATGAGCACAGCAATGAGCTCTGCACAATGGAAACAGAGCTATCATTCCACATTCCTTGTCTGGAATGTTTTGTCGTATTTACCAGGAAGTGAGAGCAGGTGGATCCAGTGCATCCCATGGAATGCTGAGGATGGAAATGGTTCTGCTGATTTTGGGGGTTCCTCTCCTTGGGGTGAGGGTACTTCTGACGGGGCTGGGGTGGGTTCAGAGCCCAACCCAGGGGATTCTGGGCTTTTCCAGAGCAGAACCAGGAGCTGGGAAGTATCAACAGGAACATTCCCAGTAAAATCAGTTCATTCTTAGTAAATATTTGCAGGAAGCCACCCAAACCTCCACAGGGTCTGATGGAATGGCTTCAAGTGACTCTGAGGCTGTTGCCATTCCCTTTTCATCCGGTTCTTTACGCATCCAGGGGTGGGGACTCCAACCCCGCCCTGTGCCAGGCCTCACCACCTTTTCCATGAAGGAATTTCCCAAATTCCAAGCTG
This sequence comes from Dasyornis broadbenti, assembly GCA_013397935.1. Taxonomy (NCBI): domain Eukaryota; kingdom Metazoa; phylum Chordata; class Aves; order Passeriformes; family Dasyornithidae; genus Dasyornis; species Dasyornis broadbenti. The sequence continues at coordinate 74,714 of VZRN01000079.1, forward strand.
AGCCTCCCCTGGCCCAGCCTGAGGCCGTTCCCTCTCCTCCTGTCCCTGTTCCCTGGCAGCACAGCCCGACCCCCCCGGCTGCCCCCTCCTGTCAGGAGCTGTGCAGAGCCACAAGGTTCCCCCTGAGCCTCCTCTGCTCCAGCCTGAGCCCTTTCCCAGCTCCCTCAGCCGCTCCTGGGGCTCCAGCCCTTCCCCAGCTCCGTTCCCTTCCCTGGACACATCCAGCCCCTCCATGTGGCCCTTGGGGATGTGGGTCAGTGGTGGACCTGGCAGTGCTGGACTGGATGATCCTAGAAGTCTTTCCCAGCCTCAGCGACTCTGTGATTCCCTGATCCAGAGATCCAGGAGTGGCTCTGGACAGGCTGCAGAAGGAGCTGTCACCATCTCACCCCACCAATGCTCCCAGGTGCTCACTGGGCCTCAAAAACGACCACAATCTTCCTAATCCCTTTCCACTCCCCCTGAGGATCCTGATTTTCCTGGGTTTCCTTGTCTGAAACACCCCCTGCTCTGGCTGGGGCGCTCTACAAAGAGCTCTGCCCCGTTTCTCCTGGGCCCAGAGCAGGATTTGGGCTGGGATTGTCACACCCTGGGCCCTGGTTGTGCTTTGGGATGAGGGGATCGCATCCCATGGGTTTGCAGCTGGCAATGACCTCCTGCTGCTCGCTGGAGCCCCTCACACAGACAGGATTTGGGTGTTTGCAGCCCCCCCTGCCCCTGCCCGCTCTGGAATTGCTGCCGGGGCTCCCTGAGAGTCTGGGAAATGAGGGAGAGATTGAAGACACCCGAGCGCTTAGGATGGAAAATAAAGCCTTGGACTTTGGAATGCGTTATTTGGAACCACTCTTCCTTAATTTTTGTGGCCTTTTTGAAGGGAAGGAGGAGGAAGAAGGGGCTGAGCATTATTGGAAAGTGTTTGAATCCACAGCCACAGCTGGTACCGGTGCTAGGCCCTGATGAGAGGCCCCGATGGTTCTGGCCAGTTCCTCAGGACAGGGGTGCCTTTGCCCAGCTCTGCTTCCTGTCACAGCCAAATTACACATTTTTACTGTTACATACGAAGATTTCTGGCCTTATCTCCTGCAGTTCTCTTGGGTAGAGCTTAAAACCTTCCCCTGACTTATAAAACCCAACCCAAACAAAC